>VYZX01030143.1:10235-50853 GCA_013401335.1 Brachypteracias leptosomus
TGGTCATCCTCTTGTCCACCATGACTCCTAGATCTTTTTCCCCAGAGCTGCTCTCCAACACATCAGCCCCCAACCTGTACTGATACGTGGGGTTTTTCTCCCCTGATGCAGTACTTTACACTTGCACTTGTTGAACTTCATTAAATTTCTCCCTGCCCAGCTTTCCAGCGCCTCTCCTGGTCTCGCTGGATGGCAGCACAGCCTTCTGGTGTGTCAGCCACTCCTCCCACTTTTGTATCATCAGCAAACTTGCTGAGGGTCCCTTTGTCCAGCTCATTGATGAATATGTTGAACAGCACTGGACCCAGGACCGACCCTTGGGGGACACCACTATCCACAGGCCTCTAACTAGACTCTGCTCCACTGACCACAACTCTCTGGGCAACTTCAACCAGTTTCCAATCATCCAATCCACACTTCTTAATCTTGGCTGCAAGGATATCATGGGAGACAGGATCAAAAGCTTTGCTGAACTTGAGATATACCACTCCACTGCCCTGGGTTAAGGCTTTGCCTGTGCATCTCAGGGTTCACCTCATGCACGTGTTCAGCATGAGAAACTACTCTGCTCCTATCTCTGATGAGTTCTCCATCCCAGAGCTGGAGTGCCCTGGGAGCGGGTGGTATCATGTGGTATTGCTGTCTCTGTGGCTGAATGTGTTTTCAGTGCTGCTTGTGGCATGGCTGGCTGTTAGAGCTCTGTGCAGAAATGTGGCTGCTTTAAGATCCCCAGCAGCGACTCTGGCCCCATCCTCTGACCCCAATACTCATGGAGTCAGACCCCACCACGCGGAGGAGCAGTCCCAGCAGGAATCCCAGAAAAAGAAGGAGCAAGTGGAACTTCCTGTCTCCGGTGTGGCAGGAAGGGGAGTGGAATAGCTGCCGCACCTGTCCCCCCCCAAACCTTAAGCCACAACACCCCCCCAACAAGCCTTCCGAAAGACTCTGTTTTCAGCCTCTCAGATACTGTTTTAGGAAGATATAATGGGCTAAGAGTCTAGACCTGGATTTTGTTGTTGTTTAACTTGCCTCAAACCAGAACTGAGACTGCATTTCCATAACATGTTGCTTGTTTCCACTGGTGAACCTAAGGCATCCATTTTCATTAGATCTTAACAGAAGTTTAGATAACATTAAACAGAAGGTAACACTACTTTGACTGTAGGATTTTGTCTGGAGAGCATTGGGATTATTTCTTCACAATGGTTCCTGCAACTGTTGTCCTCTCCTAAAGATATTTGCATGTGAAATCCTTCACAGTTTTGTTTTGTCGTTCTTGGGATTTATCGAAGTTATTAAGGAGAATACTTTGGGCTGCTATGTTATTTCTGTATTACTTAAAAATTAAATGTCAATTGTAATTGAGAATGAAAGAAGCTGAAGAAATGGCTTCATCTTCAGCACCAGGTGCAATTACGCCTGCATTTCACTGTCTGCCCTGTCAGTGCAGGCCACTGGTGAAGCCACTGAAACCTTTGGCTTTTCAGTTAGCTACAGTGACCTTTGGCAAACTCTGCTTTTGTAACTTCACCATCTAGGTTGGCAAATATTATGTTATTAATTCAGAAAAGTTATGCAGAAACAGAGTACATCTGTGCCTACAAATACCTGTACAGTAATCTTTTTTTTGCACAAATTAAAAATATAAATATCTGTGAATATATCTGAACTCTTCCCCCTTTGAAAATCAACTTTCCTTTAATTAAATAATCTTTTCCTTCTATCTGAAGTTAGTGGCATTTTATAATCACACATTTGCTACTCAATTTCAATTTTATGTTCTTTAAGAGGTCAGTACTGGGAGTATTACAATATAATTATATTCACTGAGAGGGTAACAGTAGATGGTATCTAGCTCTTGCATAGGACTTCTCATCAGTAAATCTTGAAGTGCATTAGAAAAAGTATGAGTTGTTATCTCTATTTTATAGGTGATGGAAACTATGGTCCTGAGAGGTTATACAACATATCTGGGCAAATCAGTTTTCATGTATTGTATTCAGTAAACATCACACTATAATGTCCTGAGCAATACATTAAAATACAATATGGAAACAAAAAAGCCAGAAATGTTAGTGCTATTTTAATGGAATAAGGTAGAAGAATTTTATTTTTTTAAAACAGAAAAAATTGCATGTATTTCTTCTGAATTCTATGTGTTGTGTGTGCTGTTCAAATAATTCATTAGATTTGATCATATTCAACATGAAGTTAATATATAATGTCAGTTTAATTTTTATTATTAACTGTTACCCTGGGGTTTAAATATTTCTGATCTATCTTGGTGTGAGTGAGCAGTTGAAAAATCACACAAACCATCAGTGCAAGTAACTGGTTGTCTGATCAAGAGCACAGTGTGTGTTTATGCACTAGATGGGTTTAAGAACTTAAGTAAGGTTAGGAAGAGTGAATAATCAGGTGGTCTTCAGTAAAGGCTCAAGTGACTGGAGAAAATGGGACTGATTACCTTTGGAATATAAATGATAGCCTGGCCCTAATCTAACGGTTTGACTTCTGTGAGCTGGGCAATGTAGTTCCTGGCATGGCAGGGAAATTAAGTTTCCTTGGAATTCTTTATAGGTTAGGACAAAACCGAAAGATTTCACGTTTTTTTAAATCACATTTTAATATTGTATTCCTGATGTAACTATTGGTTTTCTTCTTTATTACTTTTGATATAATTCTCTCAATGGATTCAGTCTCTTTCAGTGGTTCCCAGTGACGGGACAAGGGGCAATGGGCACGAACTGGAACCCAGGAAGTTCCACCTTAACATCAGGAAAAACTTCTTTCCTGTGAGGGTGACAGAGCCTTGCCCAGGCTGCCCAGACAGGTTGTGGAGTCTCCTTCTCTGGAGAGATTCCAAACCCACCTGGACATGATCCTGGGCAACCTGCTCTGAGTGACCCTGCTGAAGCAGGGGGATTGGATGAGATGATCTCCAGAGGTCCTTTCCAACCCCCACCACACTGGGATTCTCATTTAGTAATTTTGGAAATGTTGGCTATTATTAAAAATATAAAAACTTTATAGCAATGATTGAAATTATTTTTGTAATTTTATTGTTAATAATTTGTTTGCAAATAAAACATTTTAGTTTTCGCATGTTGGGGATAATTTTTCTTTTGTCTGTCCTCGCTATAGAGTGGATTTGCTTCACTGCCACCAAGATAGCTGCTTTGAGGATTGGCATTTGGCCAAAATTAAATGGTTAATTGTATGTTCAGAGAGGCCTTGTGTAGTGGATTGCTCAGTAATCTCAATGAGAAAAGAACATTTGTTCAGAACTTCTGCACTGGCTACTCTGCATGGCCTAACAGGAGCTTCTTACAGGTGCTGTTTAGCACATTTTCCTTCTCTGAGTAAAGGTAACGTGCTCCAGAGAGTAGCTGCAAATGACAAATTTCTGTTTGCTTGGAAACAATCCTTGGTAATACCAATAATTGCTTGCAATTAATTAACAGATGCCCTCCATGAATGTGCAATTCATGTCTGCTATTTGTTGGTTTAGGGTTTTTTTTTTCTCAGCAGGATTTTTTATAGTACAAATTTTGTCAGTATGTTACTGGATTTTTACTGACTTCTCTCTTCCTAGAATTGTCTGAGGCCAGATTCATGCTTTTTTGCTAATTTCTCCTAATACAAAGCATGCAAATGTGTATTTTCTTAATGTGACACCACAGAGTACCGAATACAATTCAAATGTTAATATGCAGAAACTAAATCTCACAAAGGAGATGTATTAACATTTGTCTTTATTCATTATCTTTCAAAGGCTGTGTGCCAAATCGTGCTTGACTGTATAGCATATGATGTACAAATTTACCCCTTAAAAGGCAGAGAGATGTATTTCCTTTTTGCATAGTTGAAGTCTTTTGATCCCATGGAAAAGTGAAGGCTTCCTTTCATGACCTCACCTGAGCCTGCTTTGATGATATTTCCCCCAATTCCTATGTTAAATTTCCCTTTTTCAGGGAGAAACTGTGAACTGAATATATCCAGCAGAGACTGGATTTCTTTTTTCCAGCTGATTTTGTTTTACTGCTTTTCTGGGTGATGGAAAGTCTCTTCAGTCACTTTGACGCTATTCCCCCCCTCTTTTTTCAGTTTGCCCTATGTGTGAAGCTCCTCGCTGCAATCAGGCTTAGCTCTTTTGAGACAAAATACTAGTTCCTTTTCTCCCATGTTATTATTAGAATGTATGTTTTGCTTGTGGATCTTGTGTAGCTGCTTTAAATTTTAAGTCTGTGTTCTGCCTGCAGTTAGAGCTCCTTTGGCTTCACTGAATAGTGTGTTCTTTTACACTATCAAAGTCAGTAAATTCTCTGTTTGCTTTCAGTTTGATGGTCCAATCATCTCTTATTGCAATCCTATCCATTTTTCCCCTGGAGAGTTCATCTAGGCCAGTAATATAAATACCTTCCTTGAATGGATGTTTGGTACTTCCCAGCTTTTGCAGAATTGTGTAATGCACTGCACTTTCTGCAATTTTCTATGCTTTCTATGCCAGAACGTCTTTCAGAAAAGCAAATGAAACTGGAGAGGAGTTTGTGTTTGATCCAAGATGAGACCCTCCCCTAGTTATCCTGGCCATGCTGTGCCTTGGGCTTGGACCAGAAAGCAGGCTCCTCACCTCCGTTCCTTACTTGTCTCTGTAGTATTCCGAGATACAGGTTTTGAATTGTTTGGATTCCCAGTCATTGGCACTGTCTGTTTGGATGGACCGAGTGACTTATTCTTAGGTCTCATTTTAGATTTCTCAGTAATCTTTCTCTGCAGATGTCGATGCTTCAGCACTGAGTGAAGTGATGCTTTGCCTTTTATGTATGCAAGCAGCACATGGTCTGCTGCCAGCTACTTAAACTCACAAAATATTTAAGAATATCTTTAAATACAAGATCTTACAGAAAATGCAAATTTAAAACTTACTACTTTTCATTTGATTCTCATGATAGATTTCTGGAGGCTGCTCTGAGGCTTTTTTTTTTTTTTTGGTGTTATCACTACTTTGCCTTCATGCTTATGCTAATTTTCTTTCTTTGTCCAAGTCCCATAACACTTGTTATCAGTAGCTACAATTTCCTGCCACCTGTGGTGGAATATATTTCTTCATTATGAGCTTTTTGCTGCCTCCTCAAGTTTTGTTTTTGATTAGCTGCTATGGAATTTTTGCATATCATTCTCTTGTCCTGCAAAACTTAATCATCTAGTAGATATGAAAATTGCTGCTTCTAGTTTATGTTGGCCCAAATCAGTTAATGCCAGTTCCTGATGCCAGCACTGAACTGGTACTAAATTTAGTGCAAGAGAATGTGATGGAACACTGGGTTTTGGTTTGGGTTTGTGGTGGTGTTTTTTTTCCCTTCCCTTAAAATGAAAGAGCACTGAACGTGCCAGGGCTTGGTTCAGTGACTTACCAGAATTGGGTTGGAATACAGAAGAGATCACAACTTTTTTTTTTAATTTGGTGAATGTTTTCTTAATGCCCTTTGCAGCAACTTTGCATCTCTATTTTAGAAGCCATTATATTGTTAAGGACCTCTTTAAAAATGAGAATGTAAGCAGAGGTTTACCAGTCCCTATTAAATCTTCATGGAAGTGATGTGCTGTGAATCCTCCTGTCCGGATTAGAACAGAAGAGAGCTATAAATGACACCAACTACTGGCTTTATAAACATAAACATGTATCTTGCAGTTGACCTTTAAATGGACTTTTCTGTACTGAATTTAAAAAACCATCAACTTATTTTCACAAGCTGTCCAGCACCTCATCTGTAGTAGGTAGTTTCTTCTCTCTGTCAACATCATCTGGAACAAGGATAAAAACTGTGGAAACCTTACAGTGTGATAAGAAGAAGCATGTGTGTTTATGAAGGCAAATGTAAATTGCACTGCATTTCCAGTATCAATAAAGGGACTTGGCAACTGCCAATGTATGGCTTAAAAACTGTAGGAAAAAAGGGAACAAATGGTTTTGTTTCCCTGTGCTGAATTCTGTCAGAGCAGCTGGTTTGAGCCATGTACCAGAGGTGAAGGGCTATTGCAGGTAAAACTGCTGCTCTCTGGCATGCAGTAATTCATCAGATGTTTGCCAGGGAGGCTGCTGGAAAAAGGACCGCTTAAGAGTAATGCCTGATAAAGAAAAAAGGGCAGAGAATAATTTTCTGGGTTTTATTGATGGTTTTATTGTTACTCTTTTTAACCAAACCTAGCCCCGGGATATAAATTACAACTTGGAGATGAGTTCATATGACTCTTTATAAACTGCTTGTATTAGGCAGGAGACACCTATTTATGAAGCAGTCCATGGCTGGACTAGAAAAGTTGTAAGAATGACCTCGATGAGTTCCCCCGCCCCCATTTCTCCCAGTAGTGCTTTTGTCACCCTCTGGGATGCCAGCCCTACTCTCATGAGCTGGGGCTTTTTGGTGGTGTTTTTTTTCCCCTGTGGTTGTTTTGGGTTTTTGTTTTGAGGTTTTTGGTTTTGTGTATTGTTTTTTTCCCAAGCCTCACTGCTGAGGAATTCTTCCTCTCTCCATCATCCCACAGGTCCCCAGAGCAATAGCAGAGCCTGGCTGGAGCAGCATGATTCACTGCTGTGAATGTCTCTGTAGGTGTGGCTTGAGAAGCTGCATTGAAATGGAAACAAAATCTGTGCCCAGTGGGCACAGACATAACTTCCAACAAGAGAATTCTTTTCTTTTTCCTCCCTCCTCTTTTAGGAGGGCATGCATTTCTATAGAGGAGCTGAAATGGAAATAGAGCACATACTTTGCGAGGTGGTGGGATTAAGAGTGGTGGTCAATCTTGGTTTTCTCATAAGCTTTTTTTCTCAAATCCCATAAAATAGCATTCCTGAAAATTAGGAAAGGCAAATAGTTATATGCAGTTTCTGACAAGGACTAGTAGCAGATAATTTCTTTTATGGAAAGAGTTTTAAAAACAAAATAACTTGGTACTTTCTATAAGCGGTTCATGAGAGAGGGTCTGGGTCAGAAGTTGCATCTCAACTAGAGTTTATCATGATCAGAAGTAGACCATTTGTAGTCGTCAGAGAATTTTGAAGATAGTTTTGATAGAGGTTGGTTGGTGGATTTGGCAGTTTAGTGGGATTGCCTTTTGTGAACAGATAAGACTAGCTCGTGGTTGTTGAAAAACCTGGTAAATGGGCAGTCAAGGAGAACAAAGGCGTGTGTAGCCTCCAGATAAACAGCTCATGCAAGATCCTCACAGTCAGGTGTTGTTTGATGTGACTGTGAAAGAAATAAAAGAAAAAAAATTAACCCGATGCAATCAAAGTAAAGAGCCTGCACAACTGTTTTAATATTTTAGAATAGAATTAAGGGATAGCAAATTGTGATTTGCAAAGGCCAAAGTGGAGGAGATTGCAATAGTTAAGACATGAGATTATTAAGGATCAGAGAATTTTCTCTCTTGCCTTCAGGGAATTTGAATTAATTTTGATAAAATTATGCACTGATAAAGAAAAATTAAAGGTAAGGAGAAAGGAGGAGAAACCTGAAAAAATAATTTTCTTGAAATCTGTATGTGAAAGAAATATGTCAGAAACAGAAAATCCCCCCAAACCATCATAAGCATTTTGAATACTGAGAACATAGGATGAATGTTAAACCCCAGGTTTTTCTGCACACACATATGAATACACATGGGTGTTTGTGTGCCTATTCATACCTACACTATTAGAGTCCATCATCAGCCGAGGTTTAGCAAGATTTAAAACTCACTAAAGGCTTCAGTTGTTTTCCATCTGGAGTCTCGTTTTTAATCCCTTGATTTTGCTGTAGAAGTCTTGACCCTTGCAATGGTGTTTCATTTTGTTCATAAACTATGTGAGTAACAAGGCTTTTGTTACTTCTGTGGTCAAATTTGAGTAAAATGTAGTGGTTTTCATACTATAAATTTAAAAAGCATCATTTAGATTTTTTTTTATTTTTTTTAAGTTGCATTTCCACATTGCTTTGTGCTTACAAAATGCCCTCTCTTCTTATAAGACATTTTCAAAGTTTTTACACTGGTAGTTCAATCATCATCTGTTACAAGAAGTTAGAAACCGTTATGAATGATTCATTTTGAACAGCTATTTTGATGGTTCACACATCATCTTAGATACAACTTTACATAAAATGGATGGCAAAATGCTAGTTTATATACCTCCTCCACCTATCTATTTAAATGAAAATCCATAAAACTCAAATAGGAGAGTGTTATTTGGATTTATTTGGAAAGAACATACTTTAAAAATACAGTATGGAAAAACAAGGAATGGTGAATGGTGATCTGCTAACTGTGAAATGGAGGAAATTCTGTGGGCAGGATCAAAACTCACCCTTGGCTTTAAGCCACAGATGTTTGCAGTGCCTGGAGATAAAGTGATTCAAACTAGCTAAAATAAAATTGAAGCTGCAGGAAGGCAAAAAGATAAGATCTGCATATGTTCTCACACATTGAAGCAGAAGCACCTGCTCTCCAAAGTGGTTTGGATTTTTTTTTTTTTACTAGTTGGAAGGATAGAGAAGAGGACAGGACAGGTCTTTCATCAGTAATCTTGGAAGAAGGCTTGATGGGTTGAGGTTTCTGAGGAAAAAGATAATCAGCCAAGTTAGCCTTCCAGTGAGACTTACAAGTTAGACTTCAGAAAATGTGATTCTTGAAAAAGTAAATATTTTGCGTTGTTTAACAGTCATATTATTTTTATTGATATGGGTACTGGCTTCAAGTTGCTGCTAGTCTGTTGTGTGGTGTGTGAAATTCAACATTATGAGGAAAAGAAAATACTGTGATAATATGACAGCTATTTTTAAAGTACAGGAACAAAATCCTAAAACTACAATGCACTTTTCCTCATATATAATCAAAATAAAGGAGTATATTGAAAAAAGTTTACTACAGCTTTGAATGAAGAGTGGATGAAACTTCTGTTGCACTGAATTAGATTCCTCAGTTATTACTGAGAAATAATCCAAATTTTCCATTGCAGGAAGAAGTCATATGTAAAAATAAAATTTTAATAATTAGTATATCTTTTTCATTCAGACTGTGAATAATGGAGATTTAAGAGTTTAGTTTAACCTCTCTACAACACTGTTTTTCATGTTTGTTTATGGGCTGCAGATATAACTCAATCCAGACAAAAGTCCCGGTGAAGTCAATGAGGTGGTACCATTTGACCAGTCACTTATGAATATTCACTTTTTTTGTGAGCAGATGGTAGTTCCAAGTCTGTGCAGAAATATTGTCATAAGTATTTCCCTTAGTATTTCTTATGTTCTAGTTCTCTTCACAGCTCTCCTTCCATTTAGGATGTGTTTGTTGTAGGAAATATGTGTTCTGACAAAATATTTAAAGGTGATCAAAGAGGGTGCTCAGAGAAAGGAATAACTTTGTCTTCACACAGTGAAGATGACTGATATACTTGATACTCCCATGTTTTGAATGCTGAGAGATACATGCAGCATAAATGGATGAAAGAATGTGTGGATTTAGAGAGAATTAAGTTCCTATGTCTTCCCTGCACTCTTTCTTGTTACAGTATCAGTATATTTGATTTCTTAATATAAATTGCAACTTTAAAAAATGCCAGATAATTATCTTTAAAATAATAAATCGTCCGTTTACTAGTAGGGCAGTATATGAAAGAAAGCTGCAAAGACATCTTAACCAAATTTGAAGTCGCATATTGTGACTTCTTACAGAGCAGATGGAATTGAAGACACTGGTGAATGGTGAGAGTGAATAACCTGATGTGCAAAGGTTGGTCTTTAAAATCTAGGGTGGACAGGTATTCAGGATTGCTGTGTGGGAGGTAGGAACTGGTCTCAAGGAGGATCAACTTGGTTCTTATGCTTTATAGCACAGCTGCCATTTGAGGTTATCATCTGCAATAACGTGTATTGTCCACACCTAAGGAATGTCTTGCTGTAAGACAGATTTTTCTTCTAATAGCGCTTTCCTGAGTTGAAGAAAGTTTTATCAGCAATTCTACAATGTCAGCCCTATGAAGTTCTAAGTCAATATTGTAATTTACATTATTTATAGAATTTCATTAAATATAACATTAATTTCTCATCAAATTGTGGAGAGCTAACCAAAGCAACTTAATTTGAAGAAAAAGGACACTGCCATGAGATCTTAATGATTCTTTCCATGTCTTAATTATTTTCACTGGGATTCTGCTGGTTTTCTACCTCTAATTGTTTTTTAAATGAACTTATAAGATCCTGTTGTAAATGAGATGGTAAATTGTCTGGTGCAGGAGTTGTGTTGTTGTGTGAATTTTGATAGACAAGACATTATTGATAACAATACCATTTGTACTTTTTGAGTAATTCTGCAATCCAGGATTTAACAGTGCTTTCTAATAGATCTTTATAATTTAATTTTTGTGATCTTTATATTTTTCTAAAGTAGTCCTTCAACTTGTATTCAGAAATAAAAAGAAATTCTCTGAGAATAAGTTCTTAATGCTTTCTGCAAACCCTCTTACAGGGAGAAATCCTATTGCAAAAGTACTTATATCTTTACTGCAACTGATTTGAGAGAGCAAAAGGTCAAAAATCTCCTAATGTGTTTTTGAAATTTGTGTATCAACACAGCGCATTTCAGAAAAGCTGGTGGGTCTCTGTAGAAATTGCATTTCTCTTTTGGTTTTAATTTTATACCTGGAAAGGATTAGGGGATATTAATTTCAGCTGATGGCTAAAGGGTAAAAGAGAAAATATTTTTAGAATGGAAAATGTATATCAGAAAAGTTAAGCACTCAGAGAAATGTGGTATGAGGAAGTATTTATGTAGTTTCCCTATTTTATGTGTGTGATGTAGAAAAAAATTTAGCAGGTTTCTTTCTATCTACTTTGCCAAATTTTAGTGTTTTATTTGCTATTAGTTGGTTAGTGCAATATTAATCATGACTTTGTTCCCTACTGAAAAGACGGCTTACATAGCAGAATATTATCTAAACAAAAATGTAATTTCCTAGAATGCAATATTTAGCTGTTGATTTATTTACTCATTCTGTCTTTCCATCACCTATTATTTTTCCATACCTGCTCTCTGTTGATAGTGACCTTGCAAGATGACAAATTAAGTTCAGCATTTAGGAATTTGTGCAGGCTGCTACTTAGTCTTGTACTTTGTAATATGTACATATAGTATTTTTTAATTCAATTTAAAACAGTGTAACTTTGAACAACCCAAACCCAAATGCAGCAGAAGCTTCAAAAGCTCATCCACATTTTTCCTGCTCTCAACTAAAAGTAGCTCTTACATTTCTCCTGTCATCTGAGAATATTTTGCCTCTCATCTCTTCAGTGGCAGGGCAAAGCAGAATTCACAGAGAGATTGCAGTGCCTGGCTGTGAGATACATCCAAGATCCTTCAAAAATCTTAGTAGCCGCAAAGAGTCAGTCACAACACTAGACTACAATGTACAAATGTGAACTTCTTGCTTAAACCTGTCAGGAGGAGCTGCCCAGTACAAAGAGCCTTATTACAGGGTAGTGAAACTTGTCTCTGTGTGGGTACAGCTGTAATACAGTCTGCTGCATAGAGTTAGTTTAGTACCCTTAGAAATGCAGTCACATCACCTCCAGTCCTCCTGCTTCTCCTCCCCGACCTGTATGTAATAGCTTCACTGCTTAGATTTTTAGACATCAATGTGACACGGCTTTAGCTTTTGGGAAGGTGTTTCCCTATCACTGATACTAGTGTAGCAATTTTAAAATAGGATTTTTCAAATAGGATTTAGGGAACCTTGGTAAAAGTTTTGCAGCCCTGCTAAAAGCCATTGTGGATTTTGCAACTGACCTGGGCTGTTGTTTTGTTTTGTTTGTTGTTTTTTTTGTTTGTTTAAGATCAGTAGCTGGTTTTGTTAAAAGAACTATTTATATAGTAGATGTGTTCCATTTTTTCCAGGGACAGCAAACATACCATTAGATTCCATGTAATTTTGGCATTTGGTTTAATACTCTATAAACGTTCTGTGCTTAATGCTATTTCAATGACATTTGCATTAAAGGGAAAAACTTCAGTTCTTCGTATTCCTCTAATCTGTTCTTTTATTTTTTTGGTTTGGTTTGGTTTGAGTTTTTTTAAGAAAGCAAAATCAAAACTTCTGTGTCTTTGTGACCTTAAATTTGCATTTGAGATATTGCATCAGTTAGCTTCCAATCAAGATTTTCTTATTTCTTGTAGCTGACTGGCTTATTGGAATGCTTTCAGTTGGGCAGTAATAATGTCCTGAAGTGGAAGGTAAGATCCATAAAGAAATATTTGCTGTCAAAAGTAGAAAAAGAATCCCATTTCCTTCACCCTATCTGGAGCATCTTTCCTATGAAGGCAGACTGAAAGAATTGAGATTATTCAGCTTGGCTCTGAAGAGACCTTCTTGTGGCCTTTCCGTACCTAAAGAAGACCTACTGGAAAGCTGGGGAGGGACTTTCTACAAAGGCTTGTAGTGACAGAATGAGGGATAATGGCTTTAAACTAAAAAATGGTACATTTAGATATAGAGAAGAAATTATTTAGTGTGAGGGTGGTGGGGCAGTGGAACAGTTTGTCCAGAGAAGTTGCGTGTCCCCCGTCCCTGTGAGGGCCTGAGTGTTCAAGGCCAGGTGGGATGGGGCTTTGGCAACCTGATCTAGTTGAAGATGTTCCTGCTCATGGTAGGGAGGTTGAAGCTAGATAATTTTTAAGGTCCCTTCCAACCCAAAGCAGTCTATGATTCTGTGATTTGACCCTGCAGTGAGCTGGCTAGGGAAGGAAAAAAGAACAGAAGCATTTTTTCAGTGGAGCTTAAGGAAGGCTGAAATAAATTTTCCATAGATGTTGCTCTCTGAAACATCTCTTCGTAAGATCAAAGCAACCTCTGTTTGTCACACATAGGAAGCAGGGAGAACCTGCATCAGAGGAGGAGGACTTGACACTGCTCTCTCTGGCAGGAGACAGTTGTTGGATCTGCTGGGGTGTACTCCATTCTCTGATGTGTTTGGTTTGCTGGCTAAGAGCTACGTAGCTTCAAAACTGAAATACGTCACGGGTTGCATTGTAAGGAACCTGTAGAACCTGTATCCAAGGAGAAAATTGAACGAAACAAAATTTCACGCAGTTTTTCTGTCATGAGATTGTTCTTGGATTACGGAACAGTGTGACTTTCACAAAGACATTAATGTGGGTGACGAGGTTTATTTGTCACTTATGAATGAGACATCTGAGTGTGCGGAAAGCTCATGAGCATGAGCAAATATACAGCTCCACATCCAACAGGTGTGCAGAGGTTAACTTCGTGACTCTTACCATGCCTCATCTAATACAATAATTACTTTTGGCACCTTTGTGTCTAGGCCTCATTCATCTCGCAAAGATAAGATAATAATTTACCACTTAATCTCATTCTTCATGTGCCAAGTAACATAATAGTGCAATAAAAACTTAGACGTTCAAGTTGGGAGTAAAGAATGAAGACCAATATCTTGAGCAAAAGCAGTATTTGAACAGTAAAACAGTCAGGATCAGAGGGAAATTCCGCCTCAACCCAAGTCATGCTTTAGCAGACTCTTGCTTCAGCATTTTTACTTGCTAAACAGAGGTCTGCTGTGGTGAAATGTGTACAGTTCTCCAGCAAACATTTGTAGATTTCAAAAGAGGACATGGTTCAGGCAGTATTGATGTACCATTAATGGTGGTTTATGGCAGGCTGTATAAAGTTGCATGTTCATAGTTAATTTTTAGTTTTGTACTATTGCTCAGCCACACTTTGTGCAAATAGGCCTTGGTCCAGGATAAAACCAAACCCAAAACCTGAGGCAGTTTTTAGTGTGTTTGCAATAGGAATGGCACAAGTTTGTCCAGATACAGACAGAAATATTTAAGAATTCCCAAGGTGAAAGAGACTGTAATTGCTACTTGGCATCCGAGGAGATCTAAAGTGCAGTCAATAGCTGTGTTGAGGCTTCCTCCATTAACTCATATGTGTGTGAGTTATGTTTACAGTTGAATAATTGTTTATATGTAAATAAAGCTTTTGCATCTAGCTCTCCCTCTGTAAGGACACTTTTGGCTTAATTATGTAGAAGAGAGGTGTGTAGGAAACTGGGGATTGTTCATCTTGTTATTAATTTTAAATTTGCTTCCTGTGTATTTGCTACTCCCCACACTTAATTGAGGTGGTTTTTTTCTTTCTTCATGAAGGAATGTGCAGTCTTTCTGTTTTTAATGGCTGACATTTTCAGCGTGTCTGGAGAACTGAAGAAAGGTGAACCGTACCTTCTTTTCTGGTCACCTGCATGTACTGGTATGTATACCACTGCCATTTCTCCCTGTGGATGTGTGAACAACTGTAGAATCACTTTAGAGTTAATCATATTGTGGCTTTCTTATGGTGTGATAGAATAAAAATAATGAATTAATTGCTTCAGTGGACTTTCAGTCCTCTTCCACTATCCTGTAAATGCTCGGTATTATGTCAGTTCCCTAGAAGTAGTCATTATCACCTACACACTTGGTGTCAAGTGCTGCTTTCTAAAGAGATTAGTACCTTTTCCTCCACCTCCTCCTCCTCCTCCCTCACGCTTGCTCAGCTAAGTAGGAGAAAATCCAAATTACCACAACCCTACAGGATGGGAGATGGAAAGTAATGCCCCTGATTTGGTTGCTGTTTTCAAGGAGAGAGAAATGAGATACAGGATTTTATTCCCCTTCACTAGCACTTTTATGCTGACCTAATTTCACCTGACGTCAGTAGGTTTTGTGTGGTAGGTCAGAGCAGAAAGGGGCCATAAGTCTTGCTACAAAGCAGTTTGTGAAGGGAATGGCTGTCGCAGGCTAGACACTGTGGAAGAAAACACGAGTATTTGCTTTCCCTCTCATAGGGAAGGGAAGCAAAACCACAATCAACATAACAATAAAGCCAAATCCAAATCAAAGAGGACTTTCAACCAGAAAACGAATTATTATTTTTTCTTTATTACTTCTGTAATATATCTATTCTATGAGATTTGGCTAATTGAACTCCTATCAATTATTTGCCAGGCACCTGGCAACAGCCACGCATAGCTCTTTTATAAGAGCATGAATTTGTTGTCTTTTACCAGGAAGGACTGACAAAAAAGGAGCAGTGCAGAGATTAACTGGGAGAAAAAAAAAGAACAAAAATACTATTTGCTTGCTTTCACAGTTGACATCTCGCTCACTTGGATGCTACCTGTGCACCCAACGACAAAACCCAGAACAAGAAAGAATGGTATCACAAAGGAAAAAGTTAATAAAAATGTCCCAAGCAACACACACGTGTATCAGTAATGCCTGCTTTTGTAGAACAGAAAGAATGCACCTTTTTTTTTTAATTTAAACTGTGTTTACAAAGTGAAAGAGAGACAATAGAATGAGCTGCTAGGAAATAGGAGATGCTACCACATTAGAAAGGGGTGTGGGGAGCATTTTCCTCTCCATCTCTTAATTTTTTTTTGCATTTCTAGTCCTGCTAGCTAAGCACTCGATCTGGCTGTTTCTGTTGAAATCTGCACTGAAACGATTCTAAAAGCTGTTCCATTTTCTTTTGCTTCCTGTTTAGCATTCCTTTGAAACAAATGACTGAGATTAAAATTCCTTGCTTTTATCTTTTTCTGTCTTTAAGCAAGCTCATGAATCCAGCAGCTTAAGATGTTATGTTTGGATAGTCATCTTAATAAATAAAAGCTGGTGTACCTTAGGCTGTGAGGTTTAAATTCTGTTGAGAAATACAGTGACAGTAGCAGCCTAGGCAATAGTATTTCAGTGTATTCTATGCGATTTTCGTATTTGAATGTTTAAAAGGTCTGTCCCACTCATCTCTTCTGGAGGAGTTTTGTGTTTTTGGAGCAGAGGTTTCTAAACTGTGGTACTAACGTCACTAGTGGTACACTTCAAAGTGGCATGCAGAACCGGCAGCTCCCAATTCAAATGCCTTTGTGCAGGCTTGGTGGATTGGCCTGATTTTCTGTTGTTACATGGGAGCTGCTTTCTCTGCAGCCTGATCACTATGTGCCACACTGTCATCCTGCGCAGGACCTTGTTGGTAAGAAGGCTAACAGTTGTTGTTGGTTGTGGGCAGCCCTTCCACGCAGGTGTGTCAGCCTGCACAGTAAGACAGTGGGCACAGATAAGGGCATTGCCTGGGTTTTGTGGAGCGAGATGGGAAACAATTCTGGAGGTGCAGATGGTTAGGTCCTACAGCTGGTGTTCATCCATGAGTAATCTAAGTTTGGAATTCCTTCCTTACAGAAAGCAGAACTGTTAATGTCACGAATGCTTTTCATAATTAAATAGTGGGCATATAGATAAAATAAACTTCTCAGATCAGTGCTTTTTATTAGAAGCTCATAGAAGACAGAAGCAGAATTGTAAAAAGGTGGTAGTAGAAAAAGTCTGTGGTACTGGAGGGTTTTACAGAGTTCCAGATGCACCAATCTTAAAGGTGTTTTCCAACCTAAATGATTCTATGATTCTATGTGTGTGAATTTGAGGAGGTGCTCTAGGGTGTGACTCAGTCCATACAGAACCTTTATGGTCACTTAACACAGAAATTATGTATGTTCTGAAAAGGTTGGTTTGTTGGTTAGCTTTGTTTTGTTTGGGTTTTTTTTAAGAGATTCTATTTGAAAACAGTAAGCAGTTTTGATTCAGTTTTGTATCTGAAGAGATCTGGAAACAATTAAATTAATAGGTGTAATTTTGACACAAGGAGCAAAGAACATGGGATGTGGAAGGCATGCAAGAAAAGTAGGGGTTGTGTCAAGAGATTGGACAGAAGAGCTGGGCTAGCTGGGGCTGGTGTTCCTTCAGACCTCAGTCTTACATTGACTTTCATGCTTAATAAGTTTATATTCTTAGAATTGACTGGAATGTACGTAGGTTAAAAATTAGGATAAAGGCCCCTTGAACAGTTTTGAGGTTTTTCTAATCTATGAAAATATGAGAAAGTGTTTGGTCTTTTTAAGAACTCACTGAAAAATATCTATAGCCCTCTTCAGTTCTATGTGATTACATTCAGCAAAGCATGGAAGATGAGCTTACACCTCTGAATTTTTGCTGCAGTATAATAGAGTGCAATAAAATTCCTCAGTGGTTTGGCTACTTAATATTTATTTTATATTTATGCAGTAGATTGTGTCTGTCTGTGAAGGAACTTCCATACTGAATGATTATCTGAGTATTTAGCAATCTTCTATTTGTCCTTACTGTACATTTGGGAGATGATCTATCATGTGTGTATATATATATATAGGAAGCGACATGGTGAAACTAAATCACTTGGTCAAGGTTACAGGGAGAATTTGTGATGGATGTTGAAATTAAATCTAGATCTTCCTAGCCCTGAGTAAATACTGTTGCAGCAGGGTCATCCTCCTGCCTAAAAATCTCTTCTGTCATGATAGGCTTGTTTGTGGCTTTGGCTAAGTTTATTGGAGAAACAAGCTGTCTGTGATACTTGGGAAACTTCTATTGAAAAGCTATTAAACAAGCAGCCCCTCCCACCTCAAACTATCGAGCAGCATGAACCCCTACTTCTTGAAGTGCTCTGAAGAACTGAGAGTTGTTATGCAAGTGTGAGTTCAGAGCTCAAAAGAGCTTCAATTCATGTTTTAGTTGGATGGAGAGGAAGCGCTTTATTTGAGGCAGTATTTCTAAGAGGTATTTTGGAGATAGTTTCAATATGAGGAGTAGAACTGAGAACTGAAGGTGTTGTCCTGGCCGTAGACCTTGGTGGCAGGCAGTTTCTACTGAAGGTGGAAACAGAGAGGTCATTGGATGGATGAGGACGTGCCTGCATTGCTTTTAGGTAGAACTATCAAACATAATTTGAAGTATCTGGCTTGAATACTGATAATATAATTGGGACAGAATGGAGTTCAGCACAGACTAATTACTCAGTTCTTCACTCAAGTGTTTTTGAGGATGATATAACTGAACATAAGCTGTGCTAACTTTCATTCTCTTACAGCTAAATATACATCTCTTTAGTCTTGTTGAGCTTGAACTGATTGTGTGGTGAAGAGAGAGGCAACATTTTATGTAAGGCATGTGTAGGAGATCTGAGAGAGATCTCCACAGGGATCATATTAGAGCGTATAAATGTGGAAACAGTTATTTACAGATGAAGTGTGGAGTGAGAGAGGAAGGGAGTAAAGGATCTGAATCTTGCTATTATATTATCTCCAGAGAAGTGCTGAATTTCAGAGTTTGCTCATTATAAGCCGAAATTGATGCCTGATTTCATTAGGTGCCAAATTTATAACAGATTGGTTCTTGGTTTGAAAATCAAGACTTCTGACTGATCTCACTTTATTGCTCTATCTTCTTAACAACTTGAGGTCCAAAGGCTTTAAAAAAATTAAAAAATCTGAACAGGTCTTTAAACTTATCACTAAATATTTGTAAAATTGTATTACTTACACTCAACTTGATGCTGTTTTTTGTATATGTAGTGTCAATTTTTTAGTTCCTCTTGCCAAATGCTGAGTGGACAAGTACTGCACAAGTCACTAGTTGTGTTTTAATGTAATTATTTAGATAGGTTCTGTAAGGGATAGAAAGACTTAAGTGCAAGGCCTCCATTTCCTTGTAACAGTAATGCATTTCTTTCCTTAAGAAAGAGATCACTAACTTACTCTTTCCATGCTAATTATGTGAACACACATAGCATACTGTACTGATGTAACTTCATTGCAATAGCTTTCTCTATAATGCCAAAATAAATAATGTGTTTAAGTTTTCTCATGAAACAGGAGAAAAGAAAACAGATTTTCATACAAGTGTTCATACAAGTGAGGAACATTTGCTCTGTACAGACTGTGATTTCAGGATGTCTGTCCTTTGTGGTGATTATTCTTTTTACTTTCAAGAAAACATAGGATCATGTATAAATTAAATATCCTGATGTAGATTCTTAATTTATTGTTGTTATATGTCTGATTTTTATGATTCGTGTTTTTTCCACTGGATTCCTGAAATATCACGTTGAAGGATTTCAGGTGGTTTCTAACACTGTCTTCCATAAAGTGTGATCATCCTTTTATGGCTCTTTTTAAGAGGTAGACACAACTTTGACTTGGAAACGAGCAGAGCAGATTCAGCAATACTTTCTGTATGAACAGTAGAAAAAGTAATGGGTTTTGTGCCTTAGCATCTGCCCAGTTGGGAATGAGAGATAAATTTTTATATTATTGATGGAATGGAGTTGACTTTACAGTAGCACTGTGGGTTTGTGTGTTTGAAGTGGTGGATTGATAGGGGGTTTTTTAGCAATGTATTTTAAACTGTTAGAATGTATTTATATAAAATTTGGAAAATTTCCTTATCCACATAGCTTAAGGCTGGTCTTCTCTAGTTTTATTAGTCCGTTCTGTAACACTAACTAGAAATTATATTTGATGAAAGGATGCCACAAGTGTTAAACTTATGTGCAAGCAGAACTCTTTCTTCCTTCTTTCATCAGCTGGTTTACAAATACCTCCTTTCACACCCATTGAAGTAATATAATCTGTAGGAAATTATTCTGATTTTTAATAATGTGATGTAATAATTCTTAATAATGTGATAGACTTTGAGCTTATTTCTATGTAGTTGTATGTAATTTATTTTTAGTTTAGACTGTGACAAAGTAAATGATCTAAAACAATGTTCTGTTTTCAGAAGTGTCAAAACTTTTTGTAGTCTTGTAGGGAGTAAGAAGAGGCATCACAAACATGCTTTCATGACTATTTTAGAGGATAGACACAGGAAACAGTTCTTTTTAATTTCCTTAATAAATGATCATTTTAATATCTGTACATTTTCTCTGAAAGCTCTTCTGGACAATATGGAGTGCTTTATTTTCTGCTAGCATCAGTGGCAGGACTTCAGGTGACATTATTGAGAATACGACTACAAATCTGATGTGGAATAGGGTGTTTTGTCCTTTTGCATATGCATAAGGCACTTATTGAGCTTATAAAATATTCTTTCTGACAACCAAGGGATACCATTTTCTCTTAGAGCAAATTCCTTTGGACAACTACAAGATACTGTATGTTTATTAGTTGCAATAATAGGTTGAGCTGTGGTCTCGTACAGTATTGTGTAAAGTTGCTATGGATTTTTTTCAGTTAAGCCCGTTTTCTTCACAGCAAATGAAATTCCTTTTGGGAACTGAAGGTGCTGTTCCTTGCTTTGCTGTGTCCAACAAATGGGAGACTGATCAGGTTGCTGGAGAGGAACCTCTTGGACAGCTTTAAAACAATTTAGAGCTCTTAAAGGCAGGTTCAGTGGAGTCAGCTCAGTCACAACAACCAAGTGCCTTAGAAAATGGACACAAACCCTTCAGGTAGCAGCGGGAACTGCTGTGGGTGTTGGGCACACCAAGACTTGTGCGTGATCATTAATTAAGGGTATCCTGAGATTTTCGTAAAACAGGGAAAATCAAAGGCTAAGAGCTAACATAAAATGTGTCTTTGAGAAACTGTTGCCTTTTTAAAAGGATGTTAGAGCTTAGCATTTAATTGTTTCTTTAGAGAATTAATTATTTGAAAGTCAGTGCTAGAGGTGTCTTCTCAGCAGTTTTGGGAATCTTGTATTTGAGTCTTCTCATTCATAGCAGTTACATTTACAAAAATGCCATTATTTTAAAAGTGGAAAATATAGAATACTGAATTGTGTTTCATGATACATATTATTATCTCTTATATATATTATGATCTTCCATGATTGTTCCTGAGATAGAATTAATGAAATGGCAAGAGGAAACTTTGGTGGGATTTAATTTTACAAATAATATGCTGAGGGTTCTCATCACTACTTTATCTATAATGCTGTAAGTATCTCTGTTGCTTGTGAGTAAGACAGTGTTTTGAAGCCACAGCAGCTCTCATGAAACCTAATTTTCTTCTTTGCAAATCCAAGTTAGGAGTATGAAATATAATTAGTATGGGATATCTGTGTTTTAACTGTTTTATGATATGTAAGCACAGGACACTTAGATGTCTTTAGTGAACTAAGTAGAGAACACAATGCAGGACTGCAAATTTTATTTTTGTCCTCAAGGTCAACTAACATCTTTGAAGACTGGCATCAGTGTTCAAGAAATATAACTCTTAATCCCAACCTTCAGTGTAATTGTGTAGTTTATATAAAATTGTGTAATTTTACATAAAATGTAAAAAATTTAATTTTATATACATATAAATATATGCATGACTTATTTTCTTTTCCTTAAGCTTTTGAAAATAACTATATGAGTTGTATTTATTTAGAGACTGGAATGTCTGACTCAGGCAACAAAACAATGAGATGTATAACAAAGGTATGCAGTTCATCTTTGTAGGACAGTGCTGTGCAAAAAAATAACTATTTGTATAAAGAAATTATTAAGAAATTCTTCCAGATATATTAATTTCTAAGAGGTAATGTTATTTCAACTAGAATTTGAGTAGCGGCTACTTATCTGGTGGTGCTGGACACTTTCAAAATTATTAAGCTTAAAATGGCAGATGAATGCTTAATAGTCTTAAAATATCAGACTGTTAACTGCTCATGCACAACCTCCTTGTTAACAGTTTAAAGAGGAGACACGAATGATGCTGATCTGGCTTTGGTTTACAAGCGTTTCAGATTTTTTTCCCCTCTTGTTCCTGTTTTTGGAGTGATTTAAATAAACTTTGCCCATTTCTTTTATTAACTTTACAGTGAGAATTTTATATTCGTTTACCAGTCATTTACTTTTTATTTTTGCCCATTCTTCCTACGTTTATGGAGATTAAAATGTTAGCGTGATCTTCACATATTCATCAGGTGAGGGCATATGCCACAGAACAAGTAGTATGGGAGTTTATGCCAGCCTCAGACATAGGCAGAGGCCGTCAGAATTTTATCACCATCATCTGCAGTTTTGTTACTGGACATCAGGGCATCCAACAGATTTATTTGAAGCAAAAAGCTCTCTAAGAGATCACATCTATGAATTAGCCCTGGAAAAAGGTGGTGGTAATGTTAGTCACCCAGATGGACAAGTTCTGGATGTGGCTTTGAGCTCTGGGCTCCCAAATTTGCCTTCTGGTACTAAAACGCTTCCCTGTGGCCTCTGTAGCACTGTGGCAGGGAATTTACCTCTGTGACAAGAGCTTACAAGTGATCCACAGTGGAATATATCATTATCACTTTTTTTTTCCCCTTGAAAAATAATGTATCCTGTTCTTTGTTTTTAAAACTAGTTGTTGCTTTCTTCCTCCATTGCAAGCATGTTCCTAGTTTGTGAGCATTGCTAGTTTTTGTAAGTGAAGAAAAAAGGGACAGTTTTTCCTCTGAGAAGAGGTAGTTAAAAATCTAGTCAACAAATCATTCAGACTCATAGTCTGTGCTCACTGGTAGGTTACACCTGGGTGTGATCCACCATGACTTACCAGAAGTCATAGAAGTGGTTTGGATTCTTTCTTCTTGGTCTTTTGGTTCTTTTATAGCCTGGCTACTTTACAGCAGCCTTGGGGGACAGAGGCGATACTACCATGCATTTTTTGCCCATAAATCCTTTTTGACCCATTTCTGACCAAAGACAAGGATAATTTTTTTTTAAACCTTTCTGAAGGAATAGAACTTTCCTGTTAGTGAGGAATGTAGTTATCTGCAGCAGAGGAATGTTTCTGGTGAAGGATTATTTCACTTAGGCAAATACTGGAAAACATTTCCATGAAGTCACATTGCTGGTTTAACAGACTTCATTTAAATCCTCACTTAAGTCCCTATTCAGTTCTGCTTCCCGTTGCTACCTTGTGAATAACATCTTTCACAAATGTTCAAGACAACAACATATATCCAGTGTGGTGTAGGTATCTGTCAGGTCAGCAGAAGAGTGATGTGTCTGGGGCTTGTCCATACAGGCAGATATTCTGGAGTAAATTAATGTGAGGATGTGCTTATTGTGGAATGCTCTGTGTCTTTGGAAGTGAATTAAAGGAAAACAAGAAGAGGCATATACAAAAGAAATGTGTTTGGATGTGGGGTTATTCTAGACTAGATATTGTAGGGTTTTTCTCCAATAACATTTCATTTACATGTAGAATTCTTCTGCACTAGATAGTCTTCTTTCTTCTAGTTTTGGCAAGCCCCTAAGCTCAATTGCTTCAAAAAAGTTCTGAAATTTTCAAAACTATCACAACTACTGTTTCATAGTCTTGAATCTGGAATTAAGAAACAGCTAATGGATCTTCATGATATGCTTCAGTGTGAAAGCCAAGCATGATGCCCAACTAGTCTTCATTTACAGGGTATTTTTATTTCACATGTTGGGTATATTTGTTACAATCAGATTTGGATCTGATGTTTAATATTTAATAATGTGAAGAAATATCATTGTATAAATTATATATTATAAATATAAGTAATTATTATTGATTACAGTGTCTATACCAATAATTCTTTAAGTTTTCATATTGTAAAGCTCAGAAAATAAATCCCTTTGCTAAAGAATTTTAGTACTTATTTCAGATCTAAGTATAATTGTGATTGCAAATTGTGATTTCTCTTAATAGTGTGTTTATATATAAAAGCCACAAACAGCCATCAAGATAATTTCAGATCAGGTTTCACTCTATAGATGTTTGATATCTTGGACTGGCTTTTATGAGAGATATTCCCAGATGTTCTAGTGGAAGTGAAAGGACTGATCTGTTGAAGTTAACACCTTTTTTGTTGCTGTTTTGGCTGAAGTGCAGCCATACCGTCAACTCTTGTCATGAAAGGGAAGGACAGGACTATTATAAAACATTTTGGAGTGTACCAACGTGTTCCAGGCAATACCAATGTAAACCTTCAAAGCACAAGAACTGGTCTGTGTGTTACCATAGACAGTGAGGTGGTGGCTGCCAGCCCCAGCTGGGGCTGCCCGTGATGGTTGGGGAGCCCAAGTGGTGTCAGCCAGCACAAACTGACTGGTTTTACCAAGGTAGGAGGCTGTGGAATGGGGAGAGACATGTGAGGTTAATAGTGTTTTATGTGAGAGGCAGGCTTCTGTTTCCTTTTTTCACACAGAGTAACATCAAGAGCTGCATATCTTTTAACTGGGTTTTGTGGTCCTGCAGCAAGGAGAGAGTGGCAGTGTTGGAACCATGGGGACAGCCACCCAAGGAGACTCAGGGTGGCTGTGTGGGTCCCTGGGGTGGGGCTGCTCAGGTGTCCATGTCACTGGGCAGGATGATTACTGGCATCCGCAGAACAGATCACAGATACCCGCGGCTTAACAAAGCTTAACAGGTCAGATTGCTTTACCCAATCAGCTATACATAGACTTTTATCTTATTATATTGGGAAAAAAACCTCAACAGAAGTAATTCCCTCAAGATGATTAATTTCTAGGAAATATGTATCCTAGTTGTATTATTTGCTGAGCTATCAAAAGTCCTTATTTAATAGTTTGTTAAAATTTTGTTATCCTTTTTTAATTGTTGAGAGTGATTGAACCTTGTTCCACTGTTATTCTCTTTATGTTAATCATTTGCTTTTACTTGAGTAATATACTAGATAAAGCTGATATAGGCTTCAATTCTGAGCTATTTGATAGTGTTTAAAAGACTACAATGTTAGCTACTGTGTCATTCTAATGAGATTCACAGTAAGGATATCAAGGTATGTATGAAATATCCATATATTGAAGAATGAAAGCTTAAAGAATATCTTATAAGGAGGATGCATTTTATTATTAATATTATTCACAGGCCAGATTTATGCTTTAATATTCTGTTATTATTTCTGTTTATTCTGTCTGAAATAGGACTGTAAAAATTGAGCAATTTAAATAGAATCCTGTTTGGGTTTTTTTTTTAAGGTGCAATCCAAAGGTGGTACTGAACTTGAGATTCATATCCATACTGTAGTCCTATGCAGTAAAGGATGCCCTTTCAAATGCATCCTTGCTGTGAATATACTTTTCAGATTGAAATAAGTCATTTCCTGTATGGAGCATTGGGCAGTAAGAAGGAAAAGCAATCTCTATGAATCAGGATAGAATTCTTATTCTAATCTTCTCTGTTTTTTTTTTTCTGGGAGAATAGTTTTGTGAGATAGGATGGCTCCATGCAACCTATCTCTATATCCAAAGTTTCAACCCTGTTTCCAAACATCCCTGAAAGTTAGGTTGTTTGAAATCTGTAGTCTGATGCAAACTAATGTGGTCCTTTTTAACTATAGAAGCCTATAATTTGAATTTACAGATCAGTATCCTACCAGTGTCTCTAAGGATCTATAAACTCCATTGAGACCAAAAAAGCCATGATATGAGACCAAACAGGAAGTGTAACAGTCCCTTCCTGAACACAGAGAGGGGGACTTTTATGGTGGAAAGCCACAAATGACTTCTGAGTCCCTCTACTAGTACCAATATATTATGTTATGTAAACAGATTAATGTTAGAAGACAGTTGGCCCGAGTCCTGTTTCAAAGACTGGTACATTTATGGGGTTTAAATAAGTACTAAATGAAAGGGTGATTCTTCAGTTCCTAAAAGTTGTGGCTCCCTCAGAAGATTATTCTTTAAAGCTCTTGTTAGGCCAGTTTATTGCTTGTGATATGGAAGATTCTGTCTTTAAACAAAAAATTAAGGTGTAATACTTGTGTAATACCGTTTTCATATTCTTAGGAGCATCTTAGACAGTTGAGATCATGAAGAAGCTGATTTCAGCTGTGGATTTAGGTTTAGCTGTATCAGATGTTGCAGATGCTTGCTCTGGCAAATACAGATCACTTTGGAGGAGACCATTAAGATGCTTCTCTGTCATTGCTGTGGTTAGGCAGTGGCAGTGAGCCAGGTTTACTTAAACTTTATTGGGAAGCTCAGGCTTATTAGTGCTTCTTCCAGTTGGCTATGCTTTCTTCAGGTTTTGTTCTTCTTTAAAGGGCCTAAATGACCTTTCTTCCTGCTTGGCTGACCCCAGGAGTCTGGTTTTGTTTTCTGAGCACTAATGCTGTGGCAGAGAGGAGGACAGCAATGCCAGCCCAACTGTGCAGACATCTGCTCTTTTTTGGCATGGCTGTTAGGGAATAGAAGAAGAAAAATTTGTGTATTCATAGATATCAGATGGTAGAGATTGAAGGACAGGAGGTAACTGCAGTGTTGGCTGTCTAGTAGGTTTTCTTTCGGATCTTGAAGAACCTAGGAAGTGAGCTGATTGGGACTGTAGTCATTTATCAGTCGGAACATTACTCTCATGGTAAAATAAATGTAGTAGATCTAATGGAACAGGTCAAGGCAACTAGGATGTTACATGTTTTAAATGTACTTCTCTCCTAACCTTTACTGCTTCACCGCATAGACTCAGGTATGTCAAATACCCTTCCCTCGAAAGCAGGAAGGAGTTAACCAGTCAAGCAACTTATAACTGCTGTAATTTAAACTAGTAAATATACTTATTTTATAGTTAGGGAAATGGAAGCACAGTGGGATCAAGTGACCTAGTAACATCTCATAGTCAAACAGCAGGGCAAGTCCTAGAATTTGAGTGTTCTGAGGTCCCTCTCCTCCTCTTCTTTTATTAGGTCACGTTGCTTCCTAGGATAACAACATGTTTGTGCAGTTTGGAAGTGCAAGCTGTTTCTTTGCAGAAATACTACTGCAGAATGTTACAAAACTGGGGAAACACCGAGTCTGAAAACAGATTTAATTCTTGTTTTTAAAATGTAGCAAATGAGATTTAAAAATATGAAAGGTTGCCAGTCTGCTGTTCTAGTTTAAGTATCTGGGTTGTGATTAGAAGAATATTAGAAATCTGCTGCTGATTTCCAGTGCTGTTCCTCTGATTGGACAGCCTCACTGGAAAGGAGATATTGGTCCCCAAGATCCTGAAAGAGGAATTAAAATTACGTTCCTGTGTTTCTTGTCATTAATTATCTCATAAAGACCTTTAAATGTGCTTGTGATGTCTATCACCAGCACATATGGAATTAAATTTTTCTCCAAAGAAACTGGGTAGACTCTTTCTTTTACCTCTGAGTGTTTTCTGAATTGTCAGTTGAAGCTTTACTGGAGATGCAATTTTTCATCACATTTCAAGCTCAACAGCTGAAGTCTAATTCCTTTCACATCCTGTAAATATTGTTGTGTTTTTTAGACTTTGTCCAAAGACATCCTTCTATTTTCCTTTCCATTTTTTTGCTCTGTTTCTGTTCCATTTCCACCCCTTGCCCCCAAGTTAAGGTGTTAAATTGTTCTTCTGTCAGAGGTAAGTTATATGCCATTGGACGCTTTAATAGGTGCGCTGACAAATGTGAACATTTGTTCAGGAGAGGCACTGTTTAGATGTTAGGTTGTTTTGCAATGTTTTGCTGATAAATTTTATGATGAAGAGCTAGAAAAAGGGCCAGCTAACATTGTAGCCATTTTGAGTTGCACCTGCTGAGAGCCAGGCAAATTTGGAAGTTTTACTTTTTCTGCAGTTGTGTTTAGAAAGGTAAAAAACCAAACCCTTTTAAATTTTGAAGTAAGACTATTGCTATTGGTACCATTTATTAGATGAGCCATTCTTTGGGGTGGGGGGAAGCATAACTTTCTGCTATATCACAGAATCACAGAATGATAAGGGTTAGAAGGGACCTCTGGAGATCTTGTCCAACCCCCCTGCAGAGCAGGTTCACCTAGGGCAGGTTACACAGGGCAGTGTCCAGGTGGGTCTGGAATCTCTCCAGAGAAGGAGCATCCACAACTTCTCTGGACAGCCTGTTCCAGCGCTCTGCCACCCTCAAAGTAAAGAAGTTCCTCCTTATGTTTAGATGGAACTTCCAATGTTCAAATTTGTGCCAGTTACCTCTTGTCCTGTCACTGGGTACCACTGAAAAGAGTCTGGCCTCAAATGTGTAGCAAGTATTCCCTGTGTCAAGTGGTTTTGTAATTTTGAGGGTAGTGTGCACATACTAAGCCCTACAGCTGGAACCTCATTCATACTGCAGGAACCAGATGACTTCCTGGCTTTGCCTTGCAGCAGCACTGGTGCTCAGCAGCAGGACAAAGGATCTGGAGCATTTCTGAAGACTCTGCACTTAAGTCGCTTGAAGTAAGGACAAATATAATGTGGCTCTTCATTCATAGGTCCTTAATTTAAAACCAGCGCAAGCTCCCGGGGTTGTGCATGGTGCCATGCTGTAGTCATTCGACTCTTACTCTAGAAAGTGCATTGTTGAGGATTGAACTCAGCATTGGTGGTTGGCCTTTTGTTGCCCAGCAGACAGCAGGATGACAGCATTGTGACCAAGGTGACACTAACACTAGAAGTGCAGTACACACAGCGCTGTGCACAGCCTCCAAACTGATGAGCCTAGCAAAGAGGTTAATGGCTTGTTCATCTTCTTTTCTGCTTTGGTTCTTTTGAGGCCCTACATTAAATGAGCATTGGGAATATTCATGTGAAAAATTGTTTGGTTGGATTGGGTATATAATAATATTTTCAAATTAGGATTTTTTTTCCTTTTGAACATTTTTTTTTAGTTTTCAACTTATTCCCTTGCCTATTCTATTAATCAAAAATAAGAATTAGAATATTCTTGATGATGTATAATGTAGCATTATGGTTGCCTACCTGGGATGAAGTTTCTGTAGTATGACACACCATCTTTAAGAGCAGCAGCCCTCAAACCGGCAATAGGCAAATGTATGGAGCAAGTTATTATACTGTGCTTAATTTCTTTAAACTATTCCTCTCTTCATCTGGAAAAGACAGTTTAAAAAAAATCTTCTTTAATGTATTTTGGTCCTGTGTCAATCAACCCTTTATTGCTTTTCAAATTATCTTCATAATTTGCACTGAAAAAAAGAATTTTAGTAGCCAAATAATTGCTGATTATTTTAGTATCTTCCTACTTTTCTAAAAGAGCAGTTAGAGGTCAGCAGCATTTATGGGTCTTGGACCTAAGCACAACATGTCTTAAATATAACACTTTTTTGTTCTGTTACTGGTTTGTTCAGTGCTTGAATTCAGTTTTGAGCCTGCACTCCACACTGGTTAAAGCTGCAGTTTGCACTAGAGACTTACTAAGAAAAAGGGGACACGTCTCTCTGCTTAATATAACACAAAAGTCACTGCATATAGTGTCCTGGCATGCATGTAATTGCCTGTAGCTTCCTGATGATAAAGGCAGTTTCACATGAGAAAAATCTGCATTGATCCTAGCCCTGATTTACATTTTACTTCATTAAGAATAAAATTGATCAGAATAGATAAAACTCCTGATCAATGAGCCTAGCTCTTTCCTCCTTTTTTTTTTTTTTTTTTTAAATAGCTTCCATTTTGGTGCAGTGCAGTGCAGACTTTTGGTTTAACTGGCTGAATTGATATTCTGAGCAGCAAGTAAGGCAGGATGACAGAGCATCAGCACAGCTACTCCTATTAGTGCTCAGGGAGGTACGCGGACTTGCAGTTGCCCACTCTGTCCAAGACAGGGTAAAGTCACGAACCACTGCTGTCCTAGGATACTACAGAAGAGAGTCCAACTTTGATGTGTACTGTTTTATACGTACTTCCAGAAAAACATCTTTCTGCGTTTAGTCACTACCATGATTGAATGGTTTTAGGTACAGAATTTGAAGTTGTAGTTTGAACATGGTACATGTACTGCTCACAATTTACTTTGAAAAAACCAAAATGTTACACAGAAAATGTTAAATTTTTTAAAGGACTGATGTCTCTGTCTTATTTTCAGTACTTGAAGTTTTTTTTGCACAGCCATAATATGATATTCCATTGAAAAAGCCTTTTACATTTCAGACTCCTGCATGTGCTAATAATTCAAAATAAGTTAGTTTTGTTTTTTTTTTTTTTAAGAAATAACACAGAATAGGGGGTAAGGAGCTGTAAATAAAATGCACTGGTTTCTCAAAGTGTAAGGCTGGCATTATCATGAGGCAGAGTGCTTTATTTTATAGGGGTTTACTAAAAACAAAAACAAAAAAAAGGAGAAAAAGGAAAAAGAAGGGCAGAGGGGTACTCTGGCATACATGTATGGCTTTACAGCATATGCTAATGTGGCCAGATCATATCAAACAGGAGGGTATTCTGCGTGCTTCTGCTGTGTGGTTTTAGATTTCTGGAAGGCATGACAGAGATACAAATGCAGCAAAACCATCACAGCCCTGCAATAATGTTTTTGTCTTTTCATTATAATCAACATTGGATATAAACAGAAGAGAGCAAGAGAGGGTGGGCAAGCTGCGTCTCTGCAAAAGGTGATTATGAAGGAATTCGTAGGAGAGACGTGTTCGTGGCATTTGCTGTCAAGTGTGTAATTAGTTAACAAAGCTGGAGAGACGTTGGGTATTCTGAGGCTTAGACCCCACGACGCAGCCTGCGCCCTGCTGTAGGGGTGTTGGATTTGGTGCTTCCCTCGGTCCCCTCGCCCCCCTTTCGTACACAACCTTTTGTCCCCCCTCCTCTTCCTTCTCAGATGATAGTGATAGGACTTAACAGTCCTTGTCCTTGAAGGTTTCTCCCGTTTCTGAGTAAGTGGCATATTCCTGGTAGTTTGCCATCTTCCGTTTTTGTCATTATCCCAAGGGAAGTATTAAAATCACAAACAACAACATGGTGGTTCAGTCCATTTTTCTTTCAGAGAACCCTTCTCTTTCCTTACCCTGCGTGCTGTTTGCTTTGGTTCTCTAGCGCTCTTGCACTGCAGCAGTAAAGCCTCCTCTTGCACCCTGTCAGCGAGATGCTCTGGCAGCAGCCGGGGCTGCCTCCCCACCTGCCTGCCCGGATGGTACAGTCTGCAGAGGGACTCCTGTCATGTAGCTCCGCTTAGCAATCCCTTACAGATGCCGAACCGTGATTACTCCGCTGTGTAATTGAAATCATTTTGGATTTGTGATGATATCTTAGCCAAGTAAGTAGCGACATCCACAGCATGAGAAGAATAATAATAATAATAAAAAGGAAAATCTTTCCCTTTTCCGTTCTGAGCTTGTTTATTTGGCAATTTGCTTCTCGCAAAGGCGTGAGCTGAGGAGAAAATGGTGTGGGGTCTGGGACTGAGTGATGCATTAGATTTTGGTTCGTGCCCTGTGAATCTCTGGGAAGGTAATGCTGCAACTTCTGAAGATGATTCTGTAAGGTCAAACAGAAACTGCAGAGCTAAAAGGCACTCTTGCATCAGAAATCATTCACTGAGGTTTTGGAGGCTGAAAATGCAGTATGATCTTGTTTTTTAAGCATATGGGCTTGGTTTTGATTAAATCTGTTATTTAGTGGTGAGGAAAACACGTGGATGAGATTTTGCTTTTATCATTGCTGGTAAGAATTGGATGTGCCTTTTTTCTTTCAGAAGTGCAGAAAAGACACTAAAATGCAAGCAGTACAGTTTGACTTTTTTGTAACTTTAACTCATGTTCTCTTATGATAGGCAAAGACATTTCTTGTCAGGAAAAGATGTAATCCTCAACTGGGTTTATTTATAGAGCTGCTTATAGTTTTTCAATATGTATGTTTGAAAGTAAAGAGCACACAGATTAAAAAAACCCCCTAACATTGCCTTTCTATTGAAATGGATTAGAAAATACTGTTAAGGAAAGAGTGAATATTATGTAATTTCTTTTAAGCATGCATGTTTCCTATGGTAAGGTGGGGAAAGGTTTTCTCTGGTGTGTGGTACAATAACTAAAGATTCTGACAGATAGATCTTATTTATGTATTTATTTATTTATTTTTAAAAAGAATAATCAGCTTCAAATCCCTGAACGGTGCCTGGAAAAGCTTTTGTCTGGTCATGAAACATCCAACGCTTTAACAGAAAACATAAGATTACAGGAGTCATTTCCTATTATGTAAAGAGAGATTCTGTGCGTTTGATCCGTGCCTGCGGCGCTGGCAGCTCATCTGCCTGGGTAGCAGACAGCTCTTCCCCAACCTCTCGTCTACTGACTTCACCTTGTCCTATACAAGCTGGGGCAGTTGCTTGTGCGTTGCACATCGTTTCGGAGGTCTAATGAGGCGGTGGCTGTAGGCAGCCCTGGAGCACTTAAGCAGGCAGAGGCAGATGCTTAGCTTGGTACTTCCCATACCTTCTGGAAGGTGAGTATTGAAGTTGCTAAAAGGGAATGGGTATTTCATGGTAAACCTGTTGTTCATTTTACCATTCACATGTATCCAAAGGGCTGCATGCTTATTAGGACTCCCGGTCATTTGACCTCCTGATTAAATTCTGTTAGGACTCTAGTAAAGGATTGCAGAGATATTACACAAGTTAGGATGGTTGAAAGATGGCTGGCATGCTTAAAATGGAAAAATTGCACTTTTATCACTGGGATTTGTGGTTAGTATTAGATATATGAAGTATGAGTTAGGGCTTTTTATTAGTTTTTGCTTAGTAAAAAGAGATTATAGATCTGCTTCACAGTCCACATGTTTTTAGTTTGGTTTTTTTTTTTCTGAGATGCGTCCTGATTAGCATTTAATTTATGAGAGGTCATCCATATGCATGACTAGCTCTTGTACCTTGCTCTGAAATAACTGTTTGACTCAGGTATCCAGCAGGTCTTTGATAACATACAGCTTTTATTTGATTAAAATGAGAGGAATATGAACAAAAATTGTTACCTGTGAAGAATATTTTCCATGTACTGCTGGTAAAATGAGTAAGTTTGTGAATAAGGCAGTAAAATAAGGCTTGTAGGTAAGTTGTGTATAGTAATGCAGCATGAATATTTTTGTGTGTGTGCCCCATTTTCATCTTTTTCGCATATCTTCCTTCATTTCTGTGGAGAACTGATTTTGGCCCACATCAATGGTAAATATACTTGCATTTTCACTGAAAAGGTATTTTTTTTTTCTGTTGTGAATCAAAACTGAATGATATTTCTCATGCTTTCTGCATACATAAAAAGGTTTCTTGCATGTATATTAAAACAGCTTGGAAGAGTTTCATGCTTCTCAGTAGGATTATAGGTTACAGAAGATACGGTAACAATGAACTAGGTATCATACTGTTCTTTTAAGAGCTTCCATGAAGTGACTTTTGTGAGTGCTTTTTTTTTCTTAAATTTCATATCATGTATCTAGGAAACACTTTTGAAGGATTCCCCCCCCCTTTCACCTTCCCATAGCACAATACAGTTTTTCTTTTTCAGTGCTGCTGAGTTTGGGATGCAAACATTTTTTTTAATCATCATGAAAAAAATATTCCTGTCCAAATGCTGAAAATATATAATAATCTTACAAGTGTTATCACTTTTTTTTTCATCCTGCAGTTCACATTGTCAAATGCTAGTTGTGTATGTGATAATTCCTTGTTACCTTTTGAAATAAACGGAGAAGTCATGACCTTGTAACTCTCACACTCCCTGAAACACAATTATACTGCAGTAGGACTCCAGCAGCTGCTAGTTCTCTAAATTGAACCCACTTCCTTTTAATAAATGTAAATACATTTGCAGGTCGGACTTGAAGCAATGTTCTGAAGGAAGGAAAGGGGTTTATTTGGTTCACTTGACTGTGGAACCTTATAGAGAATAAGCTTGCCTTTTGCCAAATTTTTCATTATGTTTTCAAGGAGAGACAAAGAGGGATATTACAGTTCACTGTAATTTAGCAAGTATTGCTGTGCCTTTCTGACTGATTATTGAAAGTGAACAAAAATGAATTACATTCCTATTCTTCTGCATTATCTGATTAGATGAAAAAAACTCTCATGATTAAAATTACACATTTCTGAATAATTTTAGCATCTCAGTTGAAAAAGGGGTTAAAAAACCCCCTGAGGATGATTATGATTAAACCATGTGCTCCTAGAGAGGTGGTTTTGCTTAATTCATATATTAAAATGTGCTGCTAAAGCTTAAGACAGTCTCTGCCATGCTTTCATTAAGATTCTTTGCTGGTTGAGCCAAGAAGGTAGCAATGAATCGACTCTGAATGGAGGCTCCCTGTCAGTATGGCTCAGTTGCAAATTGAGCACCAGAAATCTGTGTGACCGGGATAGTTCTGCTGCCTCTGCAGCACCTGCAGTCCAGGCTTTCTGCTTGCAATTAGGAAACCTCCACTTGGATCCAACTTGCCAGGCCTTCATTGTGCACAGCAGGGATGCTCAATGCTGTAAGACTGTATAGAATTTATCCTTCTTTGTCACCTATGTATATAGACATGATGTTCAAAGATAATATATCCTTAGTGGAACAGTTGCATAATAGAGCAGTATTTCTTCCTACATAGGTTATGTTTTGTATGCTACATTTTTTATATGCAAGTATATAGGAATAAAAGATATATAGGCTTATATAGTTTATATAAATATGTATGTTTTAATTTCATATGTAAAACAATGAAGATGATCAGTAGCCTTTAATTGTAATTTTTGTTTTAAAGTTTGGTGCCCTTTCAGACAAAGCATAAACATGATACAGTTTTAAGAGCTGTGGGTTTTTTTGTTCAAAGTTTTACTGAATTTACTCACGTCTAGGGGAAAAAGCATGCTTTTAATGTTATTTTTCTTGATATATGTTCTTGTTTTGTGTATTAAAACTGGAGATTTGCGGCTGAAGAAAAAGAATCAATTTATCATAAAAGGGTTGGGAATGAAACATATTTTAAAACAGCCCAATAATAGGAAAATATTTCAAAGAGGTTGGCATCACTGTAAAACGCAGGACATGTTCCTTCATAACACTGCAGATCAGTGAAATAGGAAGACTCAAAAGTGATGTGGGATGCCTGCTTAAATATCAGACTTTGTATAGTTGAGAAATGGTAACCACATTAGAAAATACTTCCATTCTACTGCATCATATATGAACAAGTTCATCCTGTTCATAATATGTTTTTCCTAGTTTTAAAGTAGCCATTTAACAGTTAAAGCATGTAAGGATTGTGCACCAGACTATTGGGGAAATGCTGGAAAAAGTACATGTGAAAACCTAGAAAAGGCAACAGTAGTAATTGTGATTTATTTGAAAGAGTTTGTGCATTTTTTACCTATTGTCTCCTTTCCATGTGTGGCAAAGGTGGAATGAGGGGAGAAGGTAGCTGATTTCAGAGTTGCAGATCACAGAATAGTTGAGGTTGAGAGGCACCTCTGGAGATCTTGTAGTCCAACCTCTCCTGCCCAAAGTGGAGTCACCTATAGCAGGTTGCTCAGGGCCATGTCCAGTCAGGTTTTGAGTATCTCCAAGGATGGAGACTTCATAACCTCTCTGGGTAACCTGCACCAGTGTTTGATCACCCTCAGTTTTCTCATCTTTAAATGTAGTTTTCTATGTTTGTTTGCTCTTATCGCCTTTTTGCCTTTCACTGGGCACCATTGAAAAGAATTTGGCTTCACCTTCTTTAATCCCTCCTATCAGGTATTTATACACTTCAATAAGGTCCCCTGTGAGCCTTCTCCAGTCTGAACAGTCCCAGTTTTCTCAACCTCCAACTTGAGTGTCAGGTGCTCCAGTCCTTTTGTCATCTTTGCGTCCCTTCACTGGACTCGCTCCAGGAATTCCATGTGTCCGTTATGCTGGGAGCCCAGTACTGGACACAGCACTCCATGTGTCTCAGCAGTGCTGAGTGCAGGGAAGGCTTACCTCAGCAATGCTCTAATGCAGCCCAGGAGGCTGTTGGTCTTTTTTGCTCTGAGAACATGTTGCTGGCTTACAGTCAACTTTGGGTCCACCAGGAACCCCAAGGCATTTTCTGCAGAGCTGCTTTCCAGCCAGTGGGTCCCCAGCCTGTCACCAGCCTCTTTCTCAATCACCTGAGGTTATTCTTCCCCAGGGACAGAAGATTGCACTTCCCTTTGCTGAACATCCTGGGGTTCCTGTCAGGCCGTTGCTCCAGCCCACTGAGACCCCTCTGAAAGGCTGCTCAACTATCTGGTGTTACCAACCACATCTCCCCATTTTGTATCATTCACAAACTTGCAGAGAGTGCACTCAGTTGTATCATCCAGGTCATTAATAAAGACACTTGTCTATGACATTGCAAAAACTCACTTGGAAGGAGAGGATTAGACCTGGAACTGCAGTTTCAAGATTTAGCCCAGAATTGAAGCACCGATTTATGAAAAAATGCCAAAATAGGGTCAATATCATGGATATGTTTCCAATTAAGAGTGTGTGTGGAAGTTGCAATAATTGAAGTCAATACTTTATATCAGCATCCTATATGCACTTTGTTATGTATATACATTTTTTTTGAGGATGAAAAAGGAAACTCAGTGGTTCAGGTTTATTGAAAGCTTATTGTATATATTAAAGAATGAAGACTTGCAGTTGATGAAGTAATTTCAATTGATAATTTCGTTCACCGCATTTCAATTAAAGAGAATTAAAAATAAAACAGTATGAAATGAATTAAAAATAAAATGAATTTTAGCCCAATATGATTTGAATCTTGCTGAAAAATTATCACACAAAATGAGGAAACAGGACAGGGAAGATGCTTATCTGTTAGATGCTGGCCAAAGAGGTATTTGAGTACAGTCATCTGCTGTCCAGTTCACCAGCCTTCCGAGCTCCTGACCTCTGAAAATTAGTTAGGCATGTGAAGTAAATGACACTGCTCATATGTACCCTTCGTCTGAGAAGATTTTTAGTTAGCCAAGAGTTGTCTTCAGTATGATAAGTTATCTTCTGTGCTCTTGTCTGAATTTGTACCTCAGTTTAGGACAAGATATAGCATTTTCCGTATCTTCAAGGATTCCTCCATCTGTGTACCCCAGCCAAAGTCTGATAAGACAATTCTCACCTTACTAGAGACAGCAGTCAGCTTACCACCATTTTAAAGTAGTGGTTAAACTGCCCATTGAGTTGGTTTAACAGTTATTTTAGGTGAAAGCTAAATCCCTCTGCATACTACCATAGTGCTGTCAATTTATAATAGAGTGGGAATTTTGTACTGGCCTTTAAACATAAGGTCAGATAGTCAGTCTCAAGTGTTCTGGGAAAAGCATAAGCAGAAAACCCTCAAACTCTTTCCATTAGCCAACAGGCTAATTGAAGTTGATCCAGTGTACGAAGAACCACAAGTGTAGGCCTAGGCTGAGCAAAAGTAAGAGTTTGCTGTCAGGATGATCATCCTCTCTCCAGGAGAGCCAAGTCAGCCAACTGTCAACAGGTGAGGTGGACAATGACAGCCCATACTGGATTTGCATACTGGGATTTATTCAAGATCCAAAAAGATTAGAGCTTTTATCTCCATGCATCTCGCAGAATTCTGAGATCTCCCCTGACTCCCAGGGTCTTTTGTTCAGTCTTCACTTCTTTATCCCAGGCACCCTTCTTTTCTCTCAGACTGCTTTCTGGCGAGTACTTTTGTTCAGCCTCCTCTTCCTTCTGGAATTTGAGGGCCTCAATTTTCCAAATCTCAATAGTCTGCACAGAAGCACAACATGTGATCAGCCTCTTGGGTGATGCTCTCACGTCTCTTCATTAATTGGATGTCCCACTGTTCCTTAGTCCAGGTATTACCAAAACTTGCAGCCAGCCTGTTCAGGTTGCAGCCAGCAAGAAGAAGGCTTATGCATGAGATGTGAAGAGTTTTGGACACCTTTACACTCTCCCACCTGTCTAATTATCTGCTGCATTTCTGCATTTAAGCTGTTTTTTACCTAAAACTGGAGCACTTCTTCACAAATAGGAATGGTGAGGACCTCCATGATTATCTCAGGGCATTCATGGTCTTTATTACAGTAGGTTTCTGTGTGTTAGTGGACCTTGAGAAAAGAGTTATGCCTTACAGAAGTATCATGATTGTTTATTTTGGCATGTACAATATATATTGTTTGTCTTACAGGATGGATGAATATATTGTAATGCTTGTGCTCAGCATCTGACTAACCTTGACACAAACACTGGTGCTGATGAAGCACAATAAAAATATGCTGCTACCATTACGAATTGTCTTTCAGATGGCACATTTCGTGTCACATAGGTAATTAGAAGAGTACAGTGTTCCCAATAAAATGCTCCAGTCTCCTTGGGAAATGTGTGATCCCAAATATCAGGAGACAGAATTGATTTGTGTCCTTTGTAAGTCAGTTTAGGAAGCATCTGTTGTCCTGGCCGAGGACAACTGTTTAGTTTTACATTGCATGCTTACTACATTCCTTTACTCTGCTTGAATTATAATGATGATTTTGCATGTTCTAAAAATATATCAGATGATGTTTGCTATTAATGGACCAGTGAAATGCAATTGCAACAAAATAATGTTTTCATATTGCTTTTCACAATGAAATGAGATTGTCATTCTTATTCCCTGCAGCGCTTGGAGGAATACCTATTTATGAATGGTTCAGCTACCTGGGAAATTTGAAGGAGAATTATGTCCAGCTTCTTAGATGCAGTGCAAATTGTTGCACTACCTAGAGGAGGGCATTTGCATTATGGTAGGACTAGTTGCCTCTGTGATGCTGTAGTGGTAAATTGTTATGCAGAGAACTGCAGGATAAAATGGTAGCGCTAAATCATCACTACTGAATAAGATGGCTGAAAATGCCGTGAAAAGAAAGAATAGGGGCAGGAGTATTACAGAAGCAATGATATGCCTAATTCCATGCAATATACCTCACAGCTTTCTTAGTAGGCTTGGGGGAAAACTCTTGGTTCTGCAGGTTATTTTCTTTGGTTTGCGCTAAATGTTTAGTGTCTCTCTCATCCCCCCCACTGCATTATTTTGTGCTGGGGAGGACAGAGCTCCTTGTCACAGAGGGGCAAGGCAGAAGGGGCTGTCTTTTGTGTCCTGGATTGACCTGAAAGAACATGAAAGGACTGCCCTAATATTTTTGTTGTGGCATCAAGAATTCCCTTTCAGGACATAAGGATTTTGAGCTGATGTTTTATTACTAAGTGTATGTGGGGAGCTGTTAGTCCCCAGGGCACTCTGTTTATGTGTATGCACCACTATTTGCAGAATCTTCTGTTCATTTGATTTTAAATCTTGTTTTGCTTCATCCGAGATAGTATTAGGTGTTTCTGTCTGTTCTGCATAGTGCTTAAATATCAGAGATAGGTATAGAATATGGAGGGATGGAATTTATTTACATGTTTGGACTGAAATGGAAAGACAAAAGAGAGGAGTATATCTTTTCCAGGACTATGTGGTATAACAATAGGTGACATAGATAGAGACCACTGGAGTCTATCTCAAATTAAGTTCTTTCAGTATGCAGGTGGGACCTGGCTCGTACCCAGGCTAGGGGGGAAGCTTGTGTAGGCCAGCTGCTGCCTATGGCTGCTAACAGACTTGACCTTGGTGTGTTAATAGAGACAAATTGTGCTCAGATTGTTGAAAAAGGTATTCTTTGCTGCAAAAATTTGAATTACTTCCTATTTCTGTGGTTAGCTTCTTAAGAATCTTATATAACTGTTCATTTTAAGAAGCTACAGTTACTGTGCCATTCCCTACATTGTTATGGATCCCCCTCCTCAGCAATGTTTACAAAGTAATAAAAACTGAACCAACAATCTGAGGAAAGGATGTATAAAATCTGCAGTGCAGAAACAGGATTATATATTTATCTGACTTCACATGTAGACAGATGATTAATATAGTACCAACTATAGGGTTCATAGCTTGGTATGTCATTAAGGTTCCTTGTAACTCTAATGTGAAATGATAATAAATTGTGTCCTCTTCCCTGCCCTTGTCCTCCTTTCTCTAGTTTAGAAATACACTTAGAAGTTTTAATCTGAAAACATGATTCTGATACCAGAACTGAGGATAGAAAGAAATGAAAGAGAAAATCGAAGACATCTGAAGTGTTTTTTCTTGAACTTTTTGAAGCATTAAAATTGAGTGCATGAGGTCTTAACATACAAGCCTCATTTACATATCTTCTTTTGCATTAAGAGAGTATCTTTAAAAATATTTCTAGGAAAATACTTTTGGAGATTTTTTTTTTCCACTTAGAGAAAATGAGAATATAATTTCTTAATCAGGTCCAATTTCCTTCTAAGGATATCTTGTTCTCCTCCTTTATCTTACCTGGAGCAGGGGAAAGTTGCAGGTATAGGTCATGGTATTTTTAAAGTTTTTATTATCAATAAAGTAAGTAGCAGTACTTTTGGAGATTTAATGGCCAAACCCGGAGAGAATGATAATCATAATATCTAAAATAAAACTGAATGAGAATGCTACGAAAGAACAAATGAAAGAGTAACTAGAAATATACATGCATACTATTGTCATCAATGGGAATCAAAGAAGATTAGGGTCTATGATTCTGTATAAAGCCTGTGCCGGGTTTCCTACATGAAGTGAAATATAACACCTGACCATACTCTCTGTAGGCAGAAGCATGGCCCAAGAGTTGCAACACTGGCATGTTCAGTAGTGAAACTGGTAACACAGCAACTGGAAACTCTACAAAAGGTTTTCTGCTAATTAGAACAGTTTGCATTTTGAAGATTACTTGGGAAGATTTCTGACCATTGCTGGATTAGGAAAGGGTTAAATCCTTCAACACAGAAAATACACACGTATATGTGTCTATATACACATATATAAAAGCACCCCAACTAGGGAGCAGTTGCTATAAAATCCTTTTAGCTGCTTAGTTTACTGTGTAGTTTAATTCCATTCAAAGTTATTCTTTCGGTGGTTCACTTGAAAACAATAGCAATTCTGTACTCCCTCCCACACACAAGATC
>VYZX01030143.1:58796-81918 GCA_013401335.1 Brachypteracias leptosomus
TTCTATTTGTGTTCAGTGGAGAAACTCTGGGCTGCTTCAGTTAAATCAGACAAAATCTTGTCCTGTGTTCAAGCAATATGGTAATACATTTTGTTCCAATGTTGCATTTCATCTCATGTCCTTTTCTTTTACTTTTTCATTTAAATTCTCTCTTCTTCTCATGGCTGTGAAGATTTAACTAGAAATTTAATTATAAAATATAGAATAATTGTCAGAATTGATGCTAAAGGTTCTTGTTTTGTGTGGCCAATAGATGACAGGTAAAATGAGAAACAGAGTGTGTGTTGGAGACAGAATTGCCTNGGAATTATTAGAGGTTTCTGATTTATTGTACACTTTGTTTCAGGTACTGAAGGACTTCTTAGTCTCCCTTTTAAAGCAGTTGATGAAACATTTCTGTAAAATAGTACTGTGATAAATAATTCAGGCATGTGCTTAAAGGTATCACTTCTTTGCATGTGAAGATGTTCCAAAGCTCTGCATACCATTTGAAATCAATCCAAGATTTTCCATGTATCTGCTCTTGGCTTTTTCCTTTTTCTGAGAATTTTGAGATATATAGAATATTCCTAGTAAATCTCTAATTATTTTTAAAGCGTACATAAGGTGCCTATCAGTTATCCCTTTTACAGTTACTTCTATTTAATAATATTTTCTGGAGAAACCAGTGTAACTACAACATGAATTTCTGCAATGGAAAAAACCCTGTGGAAAGCAGAACAAGCTAATTATAATGGACTATTGGTCAGCTCATTCTCCAGATGAGACATTTAATTTCATACGAATTTGGGATTGCACTCTATATAAAGTATGTGGCCATAATAAATCTATCATATTGTTCATTTTTTTAAATGTGCAAACAACATTAATATAATCTAAAAGCTTTATGTGGATTTTTTTAGTGCTTTGAAATGGTGTTACTTTTCTTTCTTCTTTTCATTTGAATGTTGAGCAGCACTGCCTATCTGGACAGGTGTATGGTTTCAGGAGACCATTCTCATTTGTCTTTATCACTTGGTCCATGAAACATAGAACCAATTTGCAATTTATGATTATNGATAATGAGCTGAAGAAAGTGTGTACAAATAGCTTATGATGGTTTCAGCACAAGGCATCAGATAATTTGTAAGGTGATAGCAAATGGTTGTGCTTTGGTAACACCTTCTATATTTTAGTATCTATTGCTGAAGCCACACTACTTTTTTGGAAGGTCACAGAATCATGATTCCCCTTTGACTTTAATCATTCCAGTATAATAGGTTTTGTGTCAGCTGTCGGGCATGATGAGGATTAAACCTTAGTGTTTGAAAATAAACACCTTGGGCCAGCTAACCTTAAAATTGTGGAGCTTTCTGTCTGCCAGAAGATATACTGTTTTATTACTCTACTAGACCATGGGTGAACTCAGTGGGTTAGACCATGCAAAAGACACACTAGAGTTCATTATCAATGGTCTGCAGGCATTTTTTCTCTCTTGAGCACTCAGTTTTGCACTCTTAACATTCCTAGAACATGTGTTTTGTCTGTGTATATTTATGTTTATATTTATATTTATTTTTTTTAAGACTGCTTACTGAGTTGCCTGACCAGATTTCAATTGCGAATGGTTTAGTGGAGGTTAATTTAAACATTAATTAGACAAAACATAATGAATAATTAAATAAAAATTTTGTTAGCAACAGTGGCAAAGTGGCATAAGTCTATCAAGTACTATTGTTGTGCCTTTTTTTTTTTTTTGAGAGAAAGGAATGAGTTTATAAACAGGTGCATTTCTCCTATACTGGCTTCAGTGCTGCCATCTGAACATGTTGTAAGGATTATGAAGGAGCACTTCAGGTGCTTGTGTTCTAAATCAGCAGTTGTTTTAATGTGTATATTTGTGTGCAAGCATGTATTTGTGCAGGAGTGCTTTTCAAGGTAGCCATGGATCTACTTGGTCTGTAAGGGTTGAGATTTTTTTTCATGCAAACCTTTTGACAGGTTTTCTAGAGAAGAACGTATACATAAAAATAAAATAATCAATAGTCACACAGTTACTTGTAGCATTTTAAAAGACTGAAAAAAATGGGTTTGAGTGAAGAGATTAATTTTCTTAATGAAGAGTATTGGCAGTTTCTTTTCTCATTTCAGTCTTTGCCCTCCCACTCTATGACAGCTACTGCTTAGAATTTTTCTTCCTGTGATTACTCGTGGTGAGCTGTGGTGGTTTGTTTTTTTGTTTTGTTTGGATTTTTTTTTACATACTTGCTGGGCTTGAGCTGAAAACAGTTGTTACTTATGAATATCATTAAAGCTGGTGGGGAAAGAAGCAGGTAATGCAGTGAATTTTGCTGGAGTTCTGACATTACTGTAGATTTCTCATAAGACTTATGTCAACTATATTCTCAGTGAAGGGGTAAAAGGCTGATTAGGCAAATATATTGTTCACTAGGCATGGGTAAACCTGTCTGGAAAATTTAAAGATGATAGCAAAGAGTGCTCTGAACTGAAGCTAAGCAGAAGTTTTCTGCACTGAAATCTAAAGTAGCTGTTCTGCTTAAATTGACTTTTTGAAGCTCCCTCCAGATTTTATCTATTGCCAGTCATGTCATCTTTCAACTGGTGAGAATTATTAAGAACATATTAATAGTGGTTCTATTTCTTCTGTATTTTTTATCTGTGGTTTATTCCCACTGTGTTAGATTGTAGCTGACACGCAGAACTGTTACTTCATATAAACAATGTGGCTAAACAATTCATTTTACAAGCAAAGAAATTTCTGAAATTGGTCTGCTTACAAGTCTTGTGCTGTGTCCCTAAATTCTTATGCCACAATGTCTTCGTTGCAGATGATGTCATGTGTTCCCCATGTACTCTTTTGCATTTAATCTCTGTCTGTCTCTAAGCCACCTTCATGATATCGGTATCTTACTGTGTTACGTGCACAACTTCCTTTCCTTTCTCCTCTTCCTATGCCACACCCGCACCTGTCTCTTCTCACCTTCCTTGACTGCTCCCAGGACCAACGGTTGTCTCTGCTATTGAAGATTTCTAAGTACTGACCACTTGTACTGCTAACTTGTAACTTTTCCATCAACATCTGTGCTAATGAGGTTTCTTCCTTCTAGTTGGACCCAGAGGGATATTCAAATATTCAGGAAAGTTGTAGGACCTAAGTATTTGTGAGTTCCCTCTCCTTCATCCAATTGGTTGTAACTGGCAAGTGAATTCAAAATTTGTCAGGGGAGATGGGGATAGGCACATTATAAAAGCCTCATTTCCTGGGGCAAGCATGCGAAACCACAAGGAAAAGTGTTTTGATACAATTATGGAGAAAGTAACTTGTTCTAAGAGCATAACCTCTAATTTTGCCAGTGTAATAGTAAAAAATGCAAGAAATCCAAGAATCTTCTACAATACAATGTCAGCAGTGTATGTCAGAAGGTCTACTTTTATTAATACTAACATTCTCAACTTTATTGTAGCATGTTAAGTGCAGAAGAGTGTAATGTTTTCAGATACATATTCTATAACATACCATTACAATTCACCTGTTAAAAATGGGAAATATCCCAAATTATGCTAGTCATACTAAGCCAAAAAGAATTTAATTGCACAATTACTTCTGTTGTTATAGTATCAGTGAATAAAGTAATTATTTATGAAACATTTTTGCACCAGATGACCAAAATGTTTTATTGCTCAATACCATTCATTGGATTAGGAAAACGGATTACAACCATAAGTAATGAGTTCTTAAAGCCCTTGAATGATATGATTTCTGTAAATGGCTGCTTGATGTCATTAACTTTAAGCAATCTGAGAAATAACTGACTATAATATTTGCCTTCACTTAGTATTTTGTGCAGAATTTGCTGTGTTTTTATTAATTTACATATGAGATCTGTCTGGAAGGCACTTAAATGAATATGCTCAGTTTTGAGAAAGATGAAGGAAATAAAGAATGGCAACACTTGAACAAATTACAAATCTGCTTAAACCTGTGTTTACATGGTCCTATTCATCAAATGAAGAGTGATTTTATGAAACAATAGCATGAAAATGAAAAGATTGTGTGTTTAAATGAGAGTGTTACTATTTAATTCAATCCTTATTTTATGTTTTCTTGCCAACAATATCACTCTTTAAGGTTTTCCCTGTAGTCATCTCGCACTCAGTGGAAGTTTGGCTCTGAAATCAGGGTGCAGCTGCATGAAGCCTTTGAATTAGGTCTCAGTGCTAGTCACTGGAGTGCAGTATTCTTTTCCCATGAAGCTTTGGAGAGTACACTGCAGAAATAATACAGGAAACTGTACTTATTTCAATTTTATCTGTCTAAAATAGCAAATATGCCAGCAATAAACCAAGTGAGATGTAGTACTCTTCTCCCCCCACCCTGATTTAGAAGGTTGGAATCTTCTTCTGAGGTCTGAAATGATAAATTATAACTTCAGTATTGCTCCAACTGGAAAACCAATCATGGAGGCAGAAATTTTCTGGCTGGCTGGCTGTTTTAAAAGCACATGTGTAAAATATGCCATCTGGCAATGGGAAAGAAAAGCCTTAAGAATGCCTTTGGTAATTAAGCTTGTTAACAATGACAGTTTGGGGGAATTGTTGTAAGTAGTAAATGATCTGCAGTACCACCAAGCATGGTATATAATTATAATTCCCTTTACACATCTTTCTAGTTTGGTATATTTTCCTTTCAAAATACTTTTACTGAACAGATGAACAATATAGCACTGAAAATAAGCCTCTAGGGGATGGCTTGTAACAGTGTGTTGGGTTCAGCGACCTAACTCACAGAACTGGTTGCAGGAAAGCTTGCCATGTGTATCCTGTTCTTAGACCAGCCTGGGACTGCTGTGTTGATTTGTGGGTGGTTTTGGTTTCAGTGTCTCACAGAGTAGGGTCAGATATGGACAGCTTGGCTTATAACGAAGACTCTTATTTTCTGTGTGCTTAACATCTCCCTTGACTCTGTAAATGGAAGGCTGCAACTTCATTTAACTGCCAGATAGCAGAAAAAGGAATCATCTGTGTGCTAGCATCTCCCTCTTCTCTGAAACCCACCATCTGTATCAATTACATTACACCCACAGATACTACAATTATGTAGAGAAAATAAACAGTATGAATGACACTGTGAGAAAGACAAACCCCCATGTCATCTAGGCTACTGCAGCCTTTTTAGAAAATTTATCCTGGACTTATGTGAAGCAGTTATTCAGGTAATTCAAAGCAAAAATGTGCGTCTGACAGGAACATAAAGAAGTGCAGAAGATCAGTGGGGTTGAAGGACCTCAATTTTATTTTTTGTTTGTTTTGTTTTTTTTTCTCCCCCAGACATATGGATAAAAGGGGTTCCTATTGAGATCAGTGCTGCAGAGACAGATGCCTCCTGTCTACCTTGTCTCATGCCTTGGTTCCTGCCACTCACAGTAGCTGTGTAGCAGACATCAAAATTATACTTTTGCTTTGGGGTTTACCAAACCTTTTTCTTCTGAAGCCTTGTCCTAAGAAAAAAAAAAAATCCCCATTTGCAGACTTCTGGTTTTGACTCCTGAAGTCTGCTTTTGGCCTAGATTAATTTCTAGTCTTTGTTGACCTACTAGTCAGATATTCTTTGAGCAAATTTCTTTTTTTTTTGAGAAAAGAATGGGAAAAAGTCTTTGAATAACTTCCAGGATTTGTATGAGAAACCTAAATGAAGGGAAATATGCTCTTTGTGATGATTTGTTTTGTGCAACAGCTGTCCTAAAATTGGCCTAGGATGAGAAATGGATGTCCTGCTTCTGGTTGTTGATTTCCTCAGTTATGCTGTTCTGTTTGCATCCGTTTTTCATGGTGCCATTTTGCGGTGTGTGTTTGAAAGGTTTCAACTCCTGACAAGACAATGTATTATTTTTCTTTCTAGCTGGCTAGCTTCCATTCCCAACTTCTTTTCTGGGTTTGTACCCTCAAGTCAGATATTGTTGCTTCCAAATTTCAGTCTAGATTACCTGGTGGTAATCAAATTAATGACAGATTTTACTTTTTTTTTCCTAAAATCTTTTGTTTGATATTTTATTAAAGAGACTAAAAATGTACAGTGAATTCCATGTAGATTTTATATAAAGAAAGGGATCGAACAGGTAAGATTTTACTGGAACACCATCAGACTAGGTTTAAATTCTGTACTTTTTTGATTGACAAACAGAAGCCAACTTACCAGGAAGAAAGGTAATGAAAAAAAGTAAAATGGTGACCTGTCTCCTCATCAAGAACTGTTAAATTGCTTTTTAAAGTATTCAGAAATAGAACTGTTTGCCAGCTCAGTATGATTAGATTTGGAATTACTAATCTTTCCCTCATAAAGATTGTGTCATCTGATTGTCTTTGCAAGCTTATTGGTAGAATATTTTTGCAAAGACTGGCATCATTTAGGAGGGTTTATATATGTTTCAGTCTTTAGAACTGTTTTCTCCCGAGTGATTTCTGTTCTCTTTTTAAATGCCTTCTAAAAGTTTCTCAAGTGAGGGATTCCTGACAGAGGAGTAGCAGCTAGTGTAGCTTTTTACTGTAGTTACTTTTCTGCACCTATGGATGTATAACAACACTTTGAGTAGGTTGGTTGTTTCTTTTGGGTCCTAAATGTAATAGTCTTGTTTTAGCCAAGACTTCACACTTTTTTTCAAAATTAATTTATGATCTTGTGTGTTTGGCTTTTTTGTTTTCTGAGCAATGTGAAAATCTCATCAGAGTTGATATAGGAGATAGAAACATAAAATGCTTTAGGTTGGAAGGGACCTTCAAAAGATCACCTAGTCCAACTCCCCTGCCATGGCGACATCTTCCATTAGACCACGTTGTTCAACGCCCCATCCAACTGGGCCTTGAATGGGACATCTGCAGCTTCTCTGGTCAACCTGTGCCAGTGTCTCACCATCCCCACCGTAAAAAATTTCTTTCTTAAGTCTAAACTAAACCTATCCTCTTTCAGTTTAAGACCGCTGCCCCTTGTCTTGTTACTACAGGCCTTGGCAAAAAGTCTCTCTCCGTCTTTCTTATAAGTCCCCTTCATATATTGAAGAGTCATAGAAAGGTCTTCCTGGAGCCAGAGTATGCTACTTATGTTAAATGTAGAAGCATTATTCACAGGAAAAAAAGCCCAACACTTTTTGTTGAAAAAGTGATATATCTACATTACAATGCAGGGGAGCACAGGCATCATGATTGTTTTTCATACTGTACCAATTAGTATGCCCCACGTGGACATTGTAAATTACCAAAATACTATGTGAAGGAGACAGGTATTAAATCTTTTTGCTTATTCCTTCAGCACATCTACCTCTTTGAGTACTGGCAGCTATTTCTTGAAGTTATGGTGTCTATGGCTATGATTTCCTTGAAACAATAAACAATGGTGACTGAATAGCTTTTCCAGAGAGAAACAAGATATATTACTGCGCATTCATTTTCTTATTAGTAAAGCTGTTTCAAAGAAAGATTGAAACTCAATATAAAGTTGTGAAAAGAAATATAAAAGGTATGTTTTATGTTTCTGCCTGTGAAAACTATGCTCTCAATAGCAAATGCATGGAATCTGTGTGCCCTACAAATAGGAATTGAAGTATCAATTCCTTAATTTAATATATAAATGAAGCTCAAAGGGGGTGTGAGTTGTGAATTGTGGATGACCAGTTTTAGATTTGTGTGCACTCAGGCATGGTGAGTTTTGCTGTCCCAGCCCTATTACATAAAGAATGTCTAAGCTGTTACGGATGCTTAGTACAATCTAAACTGGATGAACAGGATGTAGTAAACAGATTAGAGTGATATTTATTGGTAATTCATTCTGATGTGGGAAGTAAAGAAACCATTAAGTGCTGTATAAATCGTGTAAAATGAAGAGGTGCTGTACAACATTCAACAGTTTTCACATTAACTGAGCAGTAACTCCAGAGATTTCTCTTAGAAGAAAAATATCAGTCAGCTTTGCTTAGATAAGATTGAGATAAATAATGCTTTCAGTTCGGAAGGTATGTTTTCAGCACAAAGGATTAAGGGGACTTGGCAGATCCTTTAAGCTTGACATTGATATTGCAATGAGCTTTAAATAGCTGATTCCCAACACCTCCGGATCCCTGTGCCCATGAGGTCAGCCCCCAGGGTCAAAGTGAATACCAGGGAGGGTTGGCTTCCTCAGACCCTGAGGGATGTGTCCCCAGGTGACACTCAGTCTCTTGAAAATCTGTCAGTTCATCATGACTCACTTGAAGTGCTACTAGCTGAAGAGAAAGCATAGATTATACCATTACCACCTGTTAGAAGCCTCCTGCTCCCTCATGGCTGAGGCTTTGCTGTGTGAAGATGTGTATCAGGTTAGCAGGCAAGATGACATAGCAGAAGATGGTGAAAAGATCTGCTTTTGCTCAGTGTGAAAAGCAGGTGACCAGACTATGCAGTCCTTGTGCCATTTCAGTGACCCCCTGTTTCACTGCTTTTATATAACAATATTATTTCTTAAGAGCTAGTGCAACTTTCTCCTTATATATTTGCACCATTTCCTTCCAGAGCACCTCAAATGATTTAAATTTCTGCAGTAGGAACATGGTGGGTTGCGTTCTTTTTGTTTGAGAAAAGCCAACTAACTGCTTGAAAATACAGAAGCAGAACTGGACTGGTATCTGCAATGTTTAAAAAGAGAATTAAAAAAAAATCACCATGTTTGTTATACTTTGAGGACTTACAAGACCTTGATATTTCTGTAGTGAGATCATTGTCTGACATGTTTGCAGATTTTCATCAAGGAGGTGGTCAGATCAACCAGAAAAGAGAAACACCATGACAATATTGAAAACCAAATAAAGTAAATGTGAAATCATTCAAGTTAATGTAGGGAACAAACCTAAATGAAAATAGATGTTCTCAAAATCTCTGAGGTAAGCACAAATCAGGCATTTTTATTCTGAAACAAATCCAAATTATTGCTATTATTCAGGAACAATAATTCTGGAATATTAATTTCAGATCATCTCCAGAGTGGTGAGAAGAGGTAGCTCTGAAGGCCTGTGATCCTAAGTTAAACATCAGCAGTAAGAGTTCAGTGTTACGTGTAGGGAAGCACAAGAGTATTACAAGAAAACACCACTTCCCGGGCTGCCTATTTCTCAAATAAATAATTGTGACCTTTTTTCTCATCAGCTGTCAGAATAGATTGATTTTAAAATCTGATTTAATATTTTCTTTCTATTAGCTAAGTGACCATGTGATCAGAATGCTGCAACTCATTCATGATACAGATGAGGGATGGGCTAATAAAGTCTATAGGAACAATTTGCTATTCTGAGTATCTTTAGAGTAGCTGACTTCAAAAATTCAGCATTTTAAATGGGCCATTAGAAATACATTTACAACTATTTCATTGTTTAAGGAGAATCTTGTTTCAGTTCTGCAAAAAACCCAAACCAAGCAAATCTCCACTCCTCCTGGTCTAGGGATCAGTGTGATCTGAAATGCTGAATCTGCTCCTTTATTCTAAGCAGGCAACTTTCCTGGTAGACTGAGCCATTGGAAGAATTTGCACTGTAACTAGTTAAAACTAGAAATAGAAAAATTTCAAGCTTTCTGTCAATCATCTGTTCTGGAGTGATTTCATCCAGCAGGACCCTTTATTTTGTAGCTGGCCTTACATAGCGCCCTGCAGTACTCAGTGAGCTGTGCTTGCCAGAGCATTCTGCCCGTCAACGCACAGAAGCACGTGGCAGATGTGCACTGTGCTGCTCATCCTGCTCCAAGAAGTGCGAAGCCAAGGGATCTGAGGGGGAGGCAGGAGGAATGTGTAGGACCTTTCATTCCTCATGGGCAGCATGTTGTACCATCATTTTCTGTATATAAGAAGAGGAGCCTGTCCTCCTTTGCTTGTTTTCCCTCTTCTGTTTTGAGCGTGATGGGTTCAGAAGGGGCTCTGAAGTTACATTGGAATATCCTGATTGTCTAACGTTTGCTGAGACCAGTATAAAAGAAGTCAGTTTTAAAACTGGAACAAAGGAGCTTTAAGTCTGTCTCTTTAGGACAACTCTCTGAAGACTGTTGCCAACAATTCTAGTGAGCATCTTTGCTGGTTTTAAATTTACAATAGAAACAATTAGTGAAGTTCAAGATTTTGTCATTTACACAGAGGAGAATGTAGTTTATAATGCTGACTGTAAAGGTAGTGTTCTTTACAGTTCCTAATACAACATAATAGAAAAATAACAGCAAATAACAAATGGTAGTAAATAGTTATCTGAAACCTACAACCAAAATTTCCATGCTTTAGTGTGTGTAGGATAGAAGAGGTACAAATGGTGTGACTTTGATATTTAGTCTTTTGCTAATTTGTCACTGTAATTTTTTTTTTCAAGGATTAATTTTATTTTCCTGAAAAATGCAGGTATGCTATAACATACCTCAACATTATTTTTTTTTTCAGTGAGAACTTCCAGATGGTCAAACCCATGAATTTTCATACTAAGGTGGGAAGTGACAGTTTCACCTTTGCTGTCTAATTTCTTCCTGGTAGTGTAGAACAAGGAGGACCAAATCGGAGGAATTTTGGGATCTGTTTTTTACACAGCATAGGCACAAGTTCAATGTTGGAAAAACATCAACTGTTAAGTTGGCACATGGCAGTAATGAGTGATTTCAATGCAGTTCTGCATTTCAGTTTTAACATGTGAGCTTATTGTGTGGATATGTTCTGAGTTTGCTGAGCGTGCAACAGAACATTTTGGGGGTTTGTTTGTTTTTTATTTTATTTCTAAATTAGAGACAAATTACTGGACCAGAGCCTAAGTAGGAAATTCTGAGTCCTATGACCAGAACTAAAAATTTGTCTCATGACTGATGTAAGTAATTTTCAAGTCACGTGTGAGGATATTTTTTGTGTTGTCTTAATAGAAATTTTTTTTTACCCAAACTTAGTAGTTTGCAAAATTAACAGTTTTCTGTCATGGTGTAAAAATAACAGATGAGCAATTTTTAAAATCTTTTTCTCTGTGCTAAAATATTCTTTCAATGAAGAAAAATCCACCCCAGTGCGTACTGAATTGTGAAGAGGGTTCCTTCAGGCCATTGTAAGAGAATTTGTCAGTTTGCCTCTGTGGAAGTGGTACAGGCCTGTATGAATTGTCTTGAGCTGCTTCTCACATTAAGCTTGTGATTCAGAGATGAGAATATCTTTAGAAATATATTCTCTTGTTCAATAGTGTCTTTTCTTATTTTTGTCCTTCTTGTGCATGAGATTAAATATAAAAAACATTAATACAGTTCATTGATGCTTGTAAAAGCTTTCCATATCAAAGTCACCCACTCATAATTTATAAGCAAATTTAAAATATATTTACAAATGTTTTATGCTTAAGTGTTCCTGGGAATGGTAAAGGTTCTGCTTCCCAGTATTACTTTCCATTGTACATGTTATAAACTAAATGTGTCAGTTCTGTTTTATGATACCTTAAGTTGTCCTACAAAAATCATTTTCACAAATGTACTAAAACATGAAATGCTGTACAAAAAGTAAAGTGGATTTTTGAGAATTGCTAACTTGTATTTTTATGATGTTTGTAAGCATTAAAGTTTTTCTACTGGGGACTGAGTTTTTTGAGATTTTCAAAATTATTTTAAAATAACATTGGTCAGCATTTTCTTTTCTATGTTTTACTAAGATACTCATGCAACCAATACAAGTATAGATTATATTTAATCTAGGGGGATAAATAGGAGCAAAATAAATGGTATTATTATTATTATTACTATTACTATTATTACACTGAATTTTTAGTCATTAATATGGAATGGTTGGATTCATATTAATCTCAAATCCCAGCAAGAAATGATCATCTTGAGCATTTCTGAATTCCACCTGGTGAAGTGAAAATTAACTCAGTTGTTCAGAGTGCGCTTACTGAAACCTTATTACACACGCTGCTTGTTCTTAAACTCAAACTGAGTAGCAATGTGGTGGGTTTACCCTGGCTGGGTGCCCGGTGCCCACCCCTAGTCCCTCTATCACTCCCCCCCCCACAACCCAAACCTTTGTCAGCAAGGCAAGCAGGGAGAGAGTAAGATGGAANTACTATCAGAAGAGATTGGCGGGATTTTTACAACTGCACAATGGTATCTTATCTCCATACGTGTATATTTTCCTGGAGTCAGTCTGAAATTTGAAAAATGACTTTTCTTTGTACTATTCCATACTTAGAATAGGTAATGTTTTAATAAGCATATATAGTTGAGGTTCTCCTGGACTGATAATATTCTCATTTTCAGGCTGCTGAGTGGCTTCCACCTTCTCCTGAAGCAAATGATTTGATGCAAGATAAGACACTGGTGAGGAATGAAGCATAAATCTCTCCTCTTATTAATTTACATTAAAACATTACTGGGGCACAGTATTTTCCATTGACCCATTATCTATTTCTCAGGTCACTTGTAAACCAGAAATGGTTTGAAAAGTGACTCTGGAGAAAGCATTCTGAGATTTTGGCATTTGTGGCATAGTGCCACTGTGATAAAGTAGTGCTTGAATGACTGTATGAAACACTCATGAATTTATGAAGCAATGCCTATATTGGTATATAATTTTTTAACCTGAGAAATTTTGTCATTTGGATAAGGGCAAATAATCGGTTTATTTTCCTGCTTCACCTTCTGAAAACTTTTCGTGTGTGTGTGTGTGTTCTAGTAGCCTGAAAGGAGAGTCCTGAAGGTTACATTTAGCTATAGAAAGTGTTTTGTGCTGATGGTAGTTATGCAAATACTTTTGCTTCTTCTTAACCTCCCAGGATGGCTTCTACATGAATTCAGATAAACAGGCTGTGAAAACAGCATGGTCTTTGTGATCTCCCTGGCCCTTGGTGCTCTGAGAAAAGAAAAGTTTCTACTTTGATGACTTCTGTGTAATGATTTTAGTGATGTGCCTGAATTCCAAGGAAATACAATGATTTATCAAACAGCAGTCTCTCTGAATCTGTGAAATATGAAGGACCATAGTAGGGACGTTAGAAATCCTGGTTATATCTGATCTGGCAACTAAAGTGCAAAATGACCCAGTACTTCCATGCAAGGACTGGTGAAAGCTTAAGCAGTATGTTTGAAGAAGTGGTTATGCGCTAAATGGTGAGCAGCTTTTAGGATTGCTTTCTTATAATGCAACTGACACTTCATACCGAAACCAAAGCAGGTGTCAAGAACCTCAGACTTCCTTTTCAGTGTGCATTTAGCTGCCCAGCCTGCTTAATTGTCCAGTAAGTAGCTACTGATTCAATTTCTTAAGAGATCTTTGTTTGCAAGTTTGCTATATAGGGCTTTTTGACTTTGTAGGTTGCATGTATTCTGTGGTTGCTAAAAGCTCTGAGGAGTATTTGAAAGCTTTCAACAGCTTGCACAGCTCCAGCTATTCTTGTAAATCCAGGCTGGATGAGCTGCGCGTTGCATGCTGGGCTTCTGACTCCTCGTGTGCCAGGTCAGCAGGATTTCTATCAAGTGTCTTATGTATCTTTGATTCTTACATGTTCAACCCAGATGAGCCATGCTGATGTTTGGATTATGAAAACTGTCACTTTCAATTTTCTGGTATATGAGTATATTATGTATATATGTATGTATGACGCTGATTCTGTAGTTGGGATCAGAGTATAACAGTTTTAATACGTAAATTACGGGAACTTCCTACTTAACTCATTCTGGAGAAGGTTTCTTATCTGGGATTAGTAGTCCTTAAATGAGAGGAAGATATTTTTAAAGCTGTGTTTGTGTTTTGGTCAAACATTTGGGACATTCTTATTATAGTTTGTATATTTTCACTGTCATAATTAAGGAAGAGCCATGGCGGGGAATGAATTCAGACTGTGAGGACAGTTTGAGCACAGAAGTACAGAAATGCAGTATTTCAATACTGTTCTCTTGGTTTAGTAGGTGTAACATAGCATGAAATTAAATGATAATTTTACTGAGATTGAAAGGGGTTTTACAACTTGGACTTCTGCTGCTCTATCTACTTTAAAAGGAGATTAATTTCTTAAAAAGACTGTGTGCGTTTTCTCAAAAAAAAAAAAAAGAAATTCAATCTTTTATAGAGCCTTAAAAAGTAGAAAACACTTTTGAAACTTTCTTCTCAAGCAGAAAATCTATTCTATTATGGAAAGGTTTGTCATGACAGATGCATTGGGATGAATTTAGACTCATAAAGTTGCTTGAGAAAATGTTTGATTTGATACTAACCAAACTGTAATATGGACACTGGACAATCTTACAGATAAAAGTAATGTGTATAGGTTATAGAGATTATGAAAAGTATTCAGTTTGTTCCCATTTTATTCCTTTATATTATTCTGTCTTGAAAATTGCTAACAGCAAGTGATTAATAAAACATAATGAAGATATTGTTGTGTCAAATTTTGGGGCCTGGCCCTTAATGAGTTCAAACTGATATATCTCTAGATATCGATGGAGAAAGGCTGTTCTGCCTTGCTTATGTATCTCAGTTTATGGCAAAAAAAATAAAATAAAATTCTCCCCATGCCCTATTTTCCTGTAACATATATTGGCTCAGGTCCTAACTGGCACAGGGAGAAGGGGAGATGACTGCTACCCGGCTTTCTGTGCATTTCAAACTACAGCAAAGAAGTTGCTGTTGCTGAGGGAGGCCATTTAGTGAGTATCTCCTCATAGCACTGACTTTGGGGGTATTGATCATGATGTGAAATATATTTGACCTGTGTAAATATGTAGGGCTTTTAACATATGTGTTTGTACATTAACTTGTATTATGATGATAGTCAATGCTGTATTATAGTTTTTTTGCAGTTGTCTTTAGAATCTGGAGCCATAATGGCTGTCTTGCATTTATCATTACCTTTGGGGGAAGAAACTTGACACCTTCATAAAATATTACTGCTCAGTTGCTATCTATATGTCTAAAAAATGTGCTGCAGTGGTTTGTCTTAGATACTGCTGCAATAGCACTAAAACTGTGAAGTTGAGTCTGTTTTTACCTTTCTGGAGATAAGGTTGAATTTCCTTTACACATGCAGATTTGGTAGTATGTTGTTTAGGAGAGATGTCTGAAGTACTGAGGTACAACAGGCAGTCATTTATTAAATGCAGAGCTGGGAGGTGATTTTTCATAAGGTCACTAGCTTATGTGATATGTACCTAGTAGCTTTTTTCATAATTCTTATGCTTTTTTCCACTCTGCTTGCAGAGAATTAGTGTAAGCAAAATTGTTCAGAAGATGAGAAATGAAAGATCCGATATAAACGTGACCTCCGAAACTGTAATGGATACGATCATATTGACTTAATCAAAACCACTTTTTTTATTTCAGACTTTTGGTAGAGAGTTTTTGTTTAAAAATCCTATTTTCTTTTAAATGACCTATTTTATACTTGAATTTGAAACCATGTTGCTAGATTTATGAAAATAAAGGTAAAGATGGCCTCTGGTTTTTATTACTCTTTGTCAAATTCCTTGCTTCCCAGTTTTGTAATTGCTTTAGTTCTTATTTCTCCTGCATATTTTTTGGTTTTTTGGAATGGGATTGTAGATTTTAAAATCCTGCAGCAAATGGCCTTCTGATTTCCTACAGAGAAAAAAAATCCAATTTAAAAGTTCAAAGTATTTTATACCTTGAGAAACTCACTGTGTTTGTCCCCTTCCCCCAAGCAACAGGAACCTCCACACCAGCCTTTCATCATCTCCATTCTTATTCATTCCTTGAAATTATACTCTCTCCTTTAACCTTGTATATATGCCTTGATACAATTATTTGTCACATTGTATAAACTTATTGCATCTTATCATACATAGACTTCTTAAAAAATAAAAATCTGATGCTATTGTTACAGATTTCCTACAAACTTCTTGGACAAGAAACAATATTCTATCTGTTATCTGAGTTATCTAGGCCAGCAACTGAAGTTTACACACAGGAAAAGGTATATATATCTGCCTAACAAAGATGATTTATATAATACAATGTGAATATAACACTCAGTTACTCTGAGTTTCATACAAATTTTAGAGCAGTGGCAAAAGTAACTTTCCTAAAGTAATATCATGGAATCATCTTGAATGACTATTTCCTACCCTGTGGACTTCTCTCATTTTGTTTCTGTAATTTTTAAGCACCCTCCAGTGCAGATATTTTGACTTTGAATTCATTATGGTAGTAATAAAGAAATAAATACTCCCCACCCCTATTGACCTTTTTTTCTCTATAAATGTAGATATAACAATTTCAGAGTTATTCAGGATGGAAAATATCATTAAGGTAAGGTAAATAAGTTACTTTAATTCCTAAATTGACACTTTGCTCAGATTCAAAATGGTTACTAGTAAATGCTTATGGTTTTGAGAATGAAAATTATATTTAATATTTTATATTAAAAAGTGTTTATTTATATAAATGTTACAGTGTCACCAGTATTTGCTTTGAAGTGACATTTACCTTTTGCCTATGTGGGAGCAACTCCTGATAGGCTCTTCCTTGCGCCAACTCCAAGCACTCATTGTTCATCGGAACGGATGCAGTTGTATTTTTGGCTGACTGTGCTCAGTGCACTGTGTACTTTTGCAGGTCACGGTGCCATTTGGGCTTTGAATAGTTGTGTAATATATTTATTGGTTACTTTTTGTCCACTCTAAATAAGCTCTATAGCATGCTGTACAATATGTGCAAACCCTTGATAAATCAGAGTTACTTTTCATCAAAACCAGTTAGAAGTGAACTCTAAGTTTGGGTGTGTACTGCTGGAGTGAATGGAGCTTCTTCTGGATAAGCAGACTGCTTTGATTAACAGAATATGCTGTAATTTTAGAAATCGAGTTGGAGTGTAAGTAGCTGTGAGGCTGAATTGTAAGTTTATTTCAGGATGCACCTGTATTTTTAATGCTTAGTCAAATAAGTGTAAAATACTTGCAGGACACCATTAAGAGATGTGCTTAACATCTCTTTTAATTCCACACTTCAAAAGGCAGACTTGCTAATTAATTCTGGATTAATAAGAATATGAAAGCAGCAATTTATTACAGTTTCAGTGCTTTCTAGCTTAAGTTCTTGTTTTGGACATGAAATACAAATAAAAGTCCATGATTTTTTAATAGATACTTAGGCTGAGTCCTAACAAAGAGATCTTTATCACATTGATCATGGTGACTTAAGAAACACTAACAGTAATTTCTTCTCAGTGCTTAAGAAAAATATTTTAAGGATGTTACACAACCTGCTTTCTTGTTAAGGTATAATTTTGTTTTATTTTGGATCATTTGCATGCCTCAAACGTACTTTTAAAACAGGTTGTATAGCGCTATATTTTGTTTCTGTACTGTTTTGAAGTTTTTACATTATCTAGATTTTAACCATTTATTTTAATAGTTTGTTGAATCTATTTTTTTGAAGTCTCTTTTTACACTCACAAAACCAAGAATCTGGAACTGTTTGTTCTTCACCATAACCGTGCTGTTATGGAGGGTCTGTGCATGTGAAATACAACTTCAGATTCTGATTGCTCAAAAGCCCATTAACTTATAGAATTTGATCTACTAAGGTAAAATCCTTCAGTGCTTATTTTTAAATGCAACAGTATAAATCCTCTAGACTGTAATACAAATATTTATTAGGCCTATAGGAGAAAATGCTGTGCTTTACGAAGATCTGTAATGTGAAGGAATCAGCAGTTAAATTCATCACTTCTTCATAGTGTGATAAACAATTTGCATCCATTAAAATATAGTCACTTTCACTGAGATAATTTGTGGGTAATTAAAAAAAGCTTTCCTAAAAGCTTCCCTTTCTTTGGTTTGAGTATTTTGTAATTCTTTTTTTTTCTAATCACGATGCTGTCTTTTACTGATGTTTTGTAAAAATGTGGATTACTGCCACTTGGCTTGCTTACTTTTCTTTGGCCATATTTAAAAATTGAAGCTGTTAAGAACTTTCTTTCCCTTTTTTCTTTTCCTCTATTTCCTCCAAGCTTTAAGTTGAGGATAGTCATTCAATATATTGGTATTTGTCATGGAAAAAAGCCTGTTAGAGTGCAATTTAGGCAAGTTTTACAAAACTAGACAGCTAGTCTTACACATGTTGTCAAAAACTCTGAGAAATAGGAATAATGACTTAGTTGCCTCCCCTCTTTTGTTATATTTTAGTAGCGGAAGGGTTCAGAGTGAGGGAGGCTGGGATTCAATTTCCTCTTCTGCTGGATCACGTTTAACCTGCTACCTCTTATTTTCCAGAATATTTCCATAACCGATAACTTGTGTGGTATTCTGGGTTTGGTGTGAAGACTTTCTTTGCTCCAGGTCTTCCATTTTGTGTAAAATACTTAAAAATAAGTAAAAGTCAGAGACAGTGCTTGGAACTCCAATAGCTTCCTGCCTTTTCAGTAGCATTTCCTAGTAGTCGGTTTTAAAAGTCATTATTTCTGGTTTAAGCTTCTAACTTTAGTGAATCTTGTTTTGCTGAATTTTGCACATGCTTATAGTTGTTTTGTGAGTAAAGAGATGTCTTCTCTCTGGCTTAATAGCCTGAGGTGTGCACAGAGCCTAGGCTTTATTTTCTTGAGTAGGCATGGTACATTAAGAAATTAGGAACACAGGAACTGACAGGGCAAATGAATCCCCTTTCTTTGCTGTCTTCTATTGCAAACTAGTGAATTCTGCAAGAGACAGTTTAAATTACTTAGAATAGAAAACTGTAGAAACATCATTTTATTTTTCAGGATTTGTTAATAAAAGAAAGCAGCTACCTTCTCTTGTTCTCTCCTCCTCTATGTTCTCTGTGGCCTGTGCTGTGTGGTTTGGTTCAGGAGAGCGGTGCTGCTCCTGCCTCCCAGACAGTCTGCGGGCACCCGGAGAAGGGGAGAGGAATCTAGAAGGGGTGGAGAGAAAGAAAGTGCTCTCTTTCCAGGAAAGGTGTGTCTTTTCTAACACATGTTCAGACCACTCTGGAGTTAGTCTTGGGTAAGTACATCATATTACAGTCATTTGTGCCGCCTTGCTGTAATGGGTAGCTGTGTCTCACTTGCATAATTTATCTCTTGGTTCAGTAATACAATCCCAGTGGTTGAAGAATTTCAGGTATGGGAGACTAATGCTTTTAATGGTAACTTTCTTGCTATGCTTTGCTATCTGTCAGGATAATTTTATGCTGTCTAAACAATATTTTGTGTTCTGAGGGGAAGGTACAGAAGCAGTGTGTATAATGAGTAGCAACTTGCGTTACTTTTTAGTAATAAAGCAGAAATGTGGGCTTGTAGGAGAGAGAATGTCCATTATTAGTTTGCACAGCCAGAAGGCAAATGATAATTGCTTTGAAAACGTTCCCTATGTTTTAATTTTAGAAAGTATTATAATAGAACTGATTCATTATAATAGAACCATGTATGCAAAAGAAAAACTAAACTATTGCTATTTTTGCGAGATTTATTACCTAATGATGATGTTGTACCTGAAATATTAATCAACTGCTTGTAGAATCATTAACAATTGTCACACAGCGTCCTTTTTAGCTCATTAAAACTGCAATATTTTGGGATGTATTTCATAAATAATGGTAAATGTTCAATATTGCAAGAAAATATTTGGAAATATAAAAAGCAGTTTACTAATGAACTTTATATAATAATGCGTGTGCTTTGCATAGATTTCTATTTTGAAAATTTACATCCTTTCTATTTAAACATAATCTTTTAAAAATGCATTCAGGACCAGGTTTTTCCTTGTCAGAATTTCACATGCACTGTTTCATTCTTTTCTTACTTCCAGACATAATAGCTGTGACTTGTGTTTGTGTTTAACTTGAGCTTAGACACCAATAAGCACAATATTCAGATATTTATTTTGGAGGTTAGAGTATTTGTTTCTGAACTAACTAAACCTGTTAAGTGAGTAAAATTAGACTAAATATTTTAGTAGAACATGAAATGCATCACTATTCCTGCTCCTTATTGGAAGCAGGGATAGAGGAAAATAGATTACAGAATTAGTTTTGATAAAATCCAGCAACATTTTGCAAGTTGTCATGTTTTATGTTGTCAAATTTTGCTTATCCTTGAATTTTGAATAGATTTACAATGCATTTTTAGCTGAAATACAAATAGTTCCAAATGTCTGGATAGGGTGATATATTTGTATTTGCAAATGCTTCTATGAAATTTATAACTTCTCTGAAAAGAATTAGCTGAAAAGGGATTCTCAAAGACTTTTTTTTAAGAATTCAACATCTGAACTATTGGCAGACATCTGCCATTCATCAATTTAGCTAGAAATGTATCCAAGACCAAAGCTTTTTTTCATCCCCTCTGAGAGAGACAATCCGTACTTTAAAAAAATCTTCCTATGTGGGCAAGCTTGTGAAACAAAATTCTGCCTGGAAATACCCCAACTTGGTAAAGCATGGTTATGTAACCAGTATTGCATAATAATGCATTTAACGATATTTTAATAGGAGTTTACTTTTATCACTGTTTCTTTAGGAGAAAAGGTTGCAGGGATGTGACTAATTACCCTCCTTCTTTAAGGTCGTCAAGTGTCCTAATTTTCAAGGTGTGTCCTTGCTAACAGGGACAACCCTGGAATTTTGGAGGCTTTATTGAAAATGGGACAATGTTCTAATTTCAGAAAAATCCCATTTCAACCAGATACCTGAGCAACTCCAGAGCCTCACGTGGACTCTGAGAGTACCACATCTGTCTGGGATACTACCAGTACTGGATGCCTCTCATCTTATGAAAAAAATATGTGAAATACAGAGCTACTGCAGCAGCCAGCTATCCCATTTCTGGGGATGAGCACTAACACAGATACAAATATATTCCTAATCTTAGATGTAAAGGAAATAAATTGTGTTTTCTGTTTAGACGTGCTTTTAGATTTTACTTTCTGTAACTTCCCTGTAGCTACAAAGCTAATAACTAGTCATAAGAATGGGTCAGCCAAATGGGGTTCATTGTCCCTTTCTACTTGAATGGAAAGACTGGGCAGCAAATGTTGGAGCCTTGGAAGGAATTTCTATAGAGGCTGAAGCTAAATTTAAAGGAGGAACAGCTCACTGCACTCTCTGTTCTCAGACAGTTGTCAAAAGGAAAAAAGTGAGTTTAAGAAGCATTGAGATTTGTTTGACTACTTTGTTATCTCTGTACTCAAACTCAGAATATTTTATATGTATTTTAAAATAAGGAAGTCCTGGAATTATATAAGAGGTTACCTAAGTACAGCATAGAGAAATGTGTGCCTTCTGGAAGAAAGATTGAAACCTGAATTTATTGTGTATTTTAAATGGATGCTAAAACATCTCTGATGGTATATATATTGAAAGGTTTCCTGTATGGGAGAGATTGCTGTGATACCTCAGTTCTGCCCATCTAAAATAGGTGTGCATGTAAGGTCCTGAGTGGATTTCACTGAATTTTCCTCTACTTGAGAAAATCCTGTGTAATTATATTTTATTTGAATAAAACCTTTTTAGCTTTCCTAGCACAGGGACCTTAATAAATTTCAGGACTTAAACATGAGACTGTTAAAATGTTTAACTCCTTCACTCTCAAAATTTTTGGGGACCTACAACTTCTGCATGTTGTATTCACAGTTGCCTAGGTAGGCAACTCTCTTGGAAATGTAAATGGCTTAATAGGATATTTAAATACACAGTTGTCACATTTGGCCATGTAATCTAATGTGTAAACCAAAGAGGGAACTGAATGCATTTTTCATGTCTGCAGGTGTGTCAGGACACGTGGGAAAACCTTCTTTTATTTGGTTTGGGATTTTTAAATGTCTAACAAACACATGCTGTTTGTCTTTGTATTATGGTGACAACTGTTTTTAGAATAAATGATTATAGTTACTGTAGCTTTATTTTGTGGCAGTGTAAATACTTGATGTCAATTTATCAACACTTGAATGAGTTTAAAAGAATGTAGTTTTTTATTTACAACAGCTGACTCTTACCTGGCTAAATGACAGTTCTAGTGTTTCATTGCTTCCCTTTCTGTCATCTTGCAGTATAAAATTTCATGCATCTGCCATCTCAATTTCTTTTCTTTGTTGGAAAGATTTTGTGTCCTCCCACTTCTTGTCATTAGAATAACAATGCAAAATTTTCTCAAGGTGAAGAAAAGTGCTGGAACCATGAAATAGAACATGAGCAAGCTGTAATTGCTTGGTTTCTTAAGTGAACATATGAAATTCCCAAAGAATTATGATAGTCTTTTGTGGGGAAGGTACACTGTTAGTATCGAGGGAGATGGCAGTTCCTAGCAGTTGCTGATAATTAAGGGCCGAGGTTTCAGCTGAGGTGAAGGAATGATTTTGCTGAAGTGTTAGAGCTGATGTGCACCAGTAAAAGCATCTGTGGAGTAATTTGTAAGCTATTTAATGTTGTAAAAATCAACTGAAAAGAGCGTTTGCATTTTCTTTATTAATTAAACAGGGAACATTTCAGTGATAATGCATCATGTGGATTAAGTTCTACAGTTCTCATTGCTGCTAATGTGATTTGTAAGTGTTGCAAAATCCTTAGGCATCTTAACAGCAAATTTGTTTCAGGATGCCTTAGAAAGCTATTCAGTCATTATTTCTGGAACTTTGTTTGGATGGCTTTAAGTTGCCCAAATCCAATCTTAATTGGATTTGCCTGTAAAAGACTACTGCTCTGAACTTCACTGCCCAATTCTTTCAGCTGGCTATACATACATATTTGGCTAGCAGGCTATAAATATTAAAATGTTGTACATGTTCCTGAATCTCCATATACACAGACAGCAGCATTTTCTGCAACAGAGGCTTTTTTTCATGTTTATTGCTTCTGTTTTTTAAAACTGCCTAGGCAAGCTGTAAATGATGTTCCTGTTTGGACAACACAGCCAAACTACTCTGTGCCTGGCAAGTTTTGGCAATATATAGATATTGGAGAAGCAGAAGTGAGGATGTTTGTTTGTAACATAAGATGACGTAGGAAAGCCGTTCTACAAGGTAGTATCAATAGATCTTCTTTCATCTGAATTCCATGATGAAGGCCTGTAACAGTACTTGTCTTTCCCTGTCTTCTGTGTTGGGTCACAGTTATTTGGAAAAGGTTTAAGGGCTTCTCCTGCTCTCTTTAGATACTTTTATG
>VYZX01030144.1:0-20362 GCA_013401335.1 Brachypteracias leptosomus
TCTATGATTCTATGAAATTATTCAGGTTTGACTTAGAAATTCCTTATGTTTTCCTAATCCATTGTACGTTATGTACATCATATAAAATTAATCTGTGTGAACTTAACATGCTGTAGACCTCAAATAGAAATATTTATGGTTTTGAGAAGCAAACGTAGTTGTTTCTTTCTTTCTGAAATAAAAACTTGAAACAATGGAGAGGAAAAGAAAAAAAGGATTCAGAGATCCCCAAGCTAAAGTAAAATTAGCTTTTTTAAAATTTCAAAACTCATTAGTTCTAGAATTTTTATTTTCTGGTGGAGAATTGCAACCTAATTTTGAGTATCTAATTTTGCTTTCTACTTAGACTCTATAGCATTGTAGAGCCTCTGGAGGGCCCTTCAGACCCCTAAACTGATCTTGGTGACATTTTCAGCCATTGTTTTAGAGTTTTTGGTGGGTGCAAGTTTGTGCATTTACATCAATGAAAATGCTTCGTATCTGGAAGGTAACACAGGTATTCAGATTTACTTCCATAGGTGTTTCTGCACGTGTAAAAGTGAGTGTGAGATCCCTACATATCTGGAAATGTACCCTTCTGAGTTTTCTGTTCAAGACGTGAAGCTAAAAGCTTGTGTTATGAGCCCCTTTCTGTTGGCAGTTAACAGGTGCAAGGAACACTTATTTACCTGCACCATTTTGTCCTGCCTTGTAGGACATGAACCGAGAGAGCTGATGAATGCTCAATACTGCTAAACATACTCCACTTGATCCTCCCACTTACAAGAGAGATTGAAGGTCTTTACTCATCTTTTGCAGCTGTACTTCCCCTTGTGCTACTGGTAGAACAGCTAGAGTTGAAGCACCATCTAAATGGCTCAAAGCATGACTTAAGTCATGGTGAATGAAATGCAGTATGTGCGTTACAAAAAAACAGCAGCTGATCCACACTTCTAATGGGCTTGTTCTTCTTTGTACCCTAAGCCCATATTACCTGTAAAAGTATGTTGGAGTTTTTACAGCTTATCTTGTCAATCGCTCTGGGGGGTTTCTGTTTGTTTCCCTGAAGGAGGTCTCTTTGAAAGTCTGGAACAGACTAAACATTTTCTGCCTTAAGAGCTTTGTGATTGTATTTCTGAACTTTGAAAGGTTCATATATTTTACAGTCTGTAACTTAGCACATCATTTATTTAATATAGGGCTGTGTTTCATTATTTAGAAGTCTCATATTAGTCTCTTAAATGTTCAAGTAGGCATTTGTGTGTAAGTCCACAGCTATCAGATACTGGTAAATGTAACCTTATTGCAAGGTAAGAGTTGTCCAGGTTTTTCAAATATTCTTTTTAATATCTGTGAATATATGCACACAAATACTTCTTCACTGCAGGTAAAGTATTCTAATCAGTGCTGTCCCTCTATGCATTTGGTGGTTATTGCAGCCTTAGTTAATATCACAGCAACTATAATTAATGCATAATCACTAAAGGAGTCCAGAGTAGTAGGAGTGTCCATACTTAAAATGAACTTAAACCAGTTATTTTTCAGTGTCTGTTAGACTACTACTTTTGTGAGGTTTGGTTTGTTGGGGTTTTTTTTTTCCATAAAGTTATTAGAGGCCATATTTGCAGTAGTAGGCTGCAAGATGAAGTTATTTTTTAACTGGCTATCTCTGGTACTCCTTTGAACATATGAAAGATACATGGATATAGAAGATGTTTGTGCTGGTTTGTTGACTTCAACCAAAATAAGATTGTGAGCTGCAGGTGTTGTACTGTCAGTCTTTTAGATATTCCAAGCATGGAGGGTGTAATGATCAAATTTGCTTATTTGAGGACAGTTTATGTTACCTGAGATTTCTGATTTAGCAAATGATACAAAATATGCTGAAAGCTCGATACAAATGTACATACAGTTAGCAAAATGTAGCAATTGCAATACTCAGTTTAGTCAAAATACCAACGTGATTCCCATATCGAAATCAAAACCAAAATCCAAAATGCAGCATCACACCAGCTAATGTGAAGAACATTAACTCTATCCCAGCCCAAGCCAGTGCATGAGTGCAACAAAAATACTTAAATCTCATTACTAGATTTAAGGATCAAGAATTTCTTTGGTTAGAAAAAACTCTTCCTTAAAGTTAATGTATTGATGGCAACAGTATACCTCCTGGAATTGGGACAGGACTGGGGGGTATATGCATTAGTTGTGTCTATTTCCAAGGCATTTTGAGACGTCTTCTGTTGTGCTCCTCTTGGCCTTTTTATTTTCTAATACCAGTCATTAATAGCTAATACAGTTTTGCTTTGAAGCTATGTGTTCTGAAAAATATGGAGATAAATACCAGATAACAGTATTTACTACTTACATTACAGTTCCTCTTGCATTTCCATACTAAACTTAATAATGAGAAACTTGGAGTTCCTAGTTGTTGACTTTTTTGCTTTTTGAGCGTTCTTTGATTAACAGTCACCAATACTTGCTCTGAGCAAAAATGTATAAGCGTTAAAAGAAATTCCTGTAATCTACTAGTATAGAAGTGGTTTGTGCAGTGCATCTGGCAATCAAATGATTGTGCTCTAGTTAGTGATTTCTTCTGAAGACAAATTAGCCCTTTGCCCATGCATATTTCTTGGAAATCTTCTTTTTGGCCCCAAGGATTCAATAGTCAAATTTCAGTGGCATAACTTTATAAAAGAATTTTTCAATTTCTTACCTTTGTTTTATAATTAGTGCTCCTTGTGTTTTGTTTTGGTTTTGCCTTAGATTTTTTACCGATTTTGCAGTCTAGTTATTCTGAATACAACATATTGTAACAAAGGTAATCATACCATAGGAAAATTGCACTCCATTTTTTTACCAGGAGGTAAAAAAGGAGCAGGGTGACCCAGTACTGACTGACTCTGGCTGAGGAAGACTCAGGAGTCCTCATCTACTGCCTCTCTTTTGCAGAGCGGGTGGTTTTATTGATCCCCTTCACTTTTCAGTATCCAATACCTGTTTTGTGAGACTCTGTCAAGAGTTTCCAATTTAGTTTCCTCTGAGAGATTTAGAGATGCAAAACTTTAATCCTATAAACCTGAAGCAGCATGTAGCAAGTGGGGAGAATACAGATTTATTTAAATGGTATAATAATGTTCTCAACCATAATGTTCAGAAAATATGGCCATTTGAGGAGGGATTTTGAGAAGACTCAGTGAAAAATAGACTTAATATTATCCATAACTTTCTGACACCATGAAGTCTGAATTTCAAGTAGAAAAAAGGAAAAAGAAAGTCATTACAGTTTTAAATTATAACTTGTAAATACATACTTTTTTGCTGCTGTTCCTCAAATGTTGAAATTGGGGAGAAGTGTTACACATTTGAAATACTGTATCTTATGATAGTTTTGCTTATTGCTTTGTATGTAATACATACGGCAGTAGTTATTCTTGCAATTATAATAGTTTAAAATACAAGTGAAAAAAGATATGGTAGAGGTAGAGATTATACTGACTTCTGGATACTTGGATAAGCCTGATGGCAATATTTTTCATTAATGCATTGTTTGAACTTCTGTGTGAAGTATACAGATGTGTATGCCTTGTGAGATTTGATTTTAACAAGGAAGCTAGCATGATATTTTGTGCAAGTCATGCCCAGGTAAATTTTTTTTTTCATTTCTTTTGATAGCCACATGGTGTAGTTTGAGGCAGTCCTGCGAGGAGCAGGGAGTTGGGACTTCAAACTTGAGATATTCTATGATTCTGTGGTTTGTCTTTGATTTCCCTCATCAAAAATCTTGACTTTTTCCTAAAAGGTTAACTGTGAAAGTTATTCTCCAAAAGAATTAAATGGAAGGACTAATGCTTGTATATAGGTTATACTAATACTGTATACTAAAATGTGCCTTTTCAGTTGTTGATTATTAGATATCACAGTGAAAAAATAACTCAGAATAGTATGAGTAACTCATTTTTTTTTATTACTCGAGCAATATTGCATGACTCTCAGTCCTCTATTTTAATGGGAAATAGTAATTACACATTTCAGTGTAATAAGTTGCACTCAGTTCTTAATGTTAGTACTGTAGTACCACTTTAAATCTGTTGATTAAAAGTCTAAAATTTGCTCCAAATATCTTCTGTAAAAGTAAATCTGCTGTTTCTAATACCGGTGTAATTGCTTCAAAAACTGATTCAGAGTTCACCAAATAGTTACTGCTATGATGCAGTAGTTAGCAACTTAGAAGGTTTTTCTGTTCTGACAGATAAAAGACTGTCGTTGTAGACTCTCTAAGTGTATCTAAAAAGTAAATATAAGGAAGCTAACTCATTTTATTATTAAGTCCATGTGTTTGTCTAATGCAGTAATTAAATGGAATTGCTATGTTGGTGCATTGGGCTAAGTCTCTTGTTTTCTCTTTAGTTATTCCTGATGGTTATACAAGGTTCTCTTAAGTTTGATTTTTTATTATTTTTTTTAATTTATTTGAAGGTTATAGAAATAGTATCTCTTCAGATATATGATTTAGATACACAATGTGGATAATTAACTGTTGTTGTATTATTTCTGTGGTCTAAAAAATAGAAATATTTTTGTCCTAAATGTTATATAAAGGTAGCACACACTTAAGTAGCCCTATTAAGTACTTACTACGTTTCAAATAAACCTCTGTAGTAAAATTCCGCCACTCTGAATAGATTCCTTTATAGGTGATCTCCAGTATTTGAAATATTTTAATAAGTCTGCTTCAGGGGACACTGCACTTACTCTGAAAACTCTGAGGACACTTAAATGGATACATTCTCTTTGTTCTTACGCTTTTAGAAATCACTTGTCCTTGGTCTGTTTTTCCTCAGAATATTTTCCATTAGAATAGGTTATTTTATAAATTGAGTGCTAATGGTTTCTGTTATGTGATTTTCGTTATTAATTCAGTTTGGAGAGGAGAAGTGCTCAGATCTACATTTAGAGCTTCTTGACTAATCTGGGAAATGGAAGCAGTGTTTCCATGTACTACTCTTTGTCTTCTATTTACATTTTAGTTTGGAGATTTCTCTAATTAAGAAAAATGAGGGACCACAGTGGCCAGAGCTAATACTTGGTGACAAAAGAGGGGAATTCATTATGGACTCTTCCCAGTGCTCTGAAATAGCTGAAAGCCTAATGCATCTTACCTCTGAAGTGATGGTAAGGAGTTGAAATTTAAAATTCTTGTATGTTTGCATGTTGTCTTTTCTTGATACCCTAATTTGCACATCATTGACATAGCTCATTAGTTCATTTCCTATTTAGAATCCTAACTGTACATTAATTTTTAACTGAAACTGTTACCAAACTAGAGTTGAGAATGTACTTTGAACAGTAATATCCTCTTCATGGGGGACAGAATTTAGCTTACATGGTAGAGTCTGCCACCAAACCAGAAGTCTGATTTAACATTGAAAATAAATTTTGTTCCCACTACTTCCAATGTGGCAGTTTGTTTAAAGCTGTTGATTTAAGTAATTTTAAAGGATGTCTGTTTCTTGTTTATCAATAGTTTAGCAACACTTTTATGCTGTCTTTCTAAGGATACTGTACTTGACTTACAGACTGACAGTATAAACTACATTTTTAAAAGGAAAATTTAGGAAAGTATAAGCATGACTCCTGAACTTTCAGGCATTATTGTTATACAAGGAGTCTACTCAGAACAAAATAAAATGAAATGTTTAACTACTGTTTGCCTGATACATCCCCTTTTGGTTTAATTAGAAAATAGTATCTTATCTAAAACTTCTGAAGTGTGACTCTCTATGGGTCTTGCTATATTAGTTTCGGATTATTAATTTCTTTAATAAGGCTGAAAAGTGCTACTAAAATAAATTCTGTTTAGTATTCTAAAGAGATTTCTCTCCTCTCTCCCTCACTACTTGTGGGAAAGATGTTGTAATACATCTTTTGACTATAGATTTATTGGGAATTTCAAATTTCTTCTCTTTGGTAACTCATACAGAAATGAAAGTGTTGATTTTTTCTTTTTTTGTACACAATTTTTCGGCTTGTGTGCAATAATGATCATATAAAAAAAATTTCCTTAGATAACTGTTCATTTAAATAAATGTTACATATTTTGTTATATTGCAATTTTAGCCACATATGTAAAATAAAGACTTGAATTCTTTGGTCGTCTCAATTGCTTATGATAATAACGTTTACCTGGAAAGCTGTTTTATTTTAAAGCCACCTAATGAAACAGTACACTAGAGGCCACGAAGAATAGTTGATAGAGGAGAGGTGAGCCCCAGAGTCTAGCCTCTAAGGAGACAGATAGATAGCCTGTTTTAAGTCTTGTGCATTAGCCTGTAGGGTATGACACTTAATTTTCCTGGTTTCTGTCATTTAAGGACGTTTCTCTGTTAATTGTTCATGTTTGTTTTCTTTGAACTTAAATTGTCTTAGCAATTAAAATTTGTGCTGATGTCCTTCACTTTGTGGGCTGAACCAAAAGAAAAGTTTTTCATAATCAATGGTTATGGATGAAGAAATGAGCACAGGATCTCAAGAACTTCTCCCTGTCAGATGAATTGAGTCAGGGTCCTGTCTGATCTTTCCTTACACATTGTTTGGCCTCAGATTTCAGCTTACATTAGTTGTTAAGATAGTGTCTTTTTTTGTGCAAGAAGAAACATTAATTCATAATTGGCGAGGAAGTGTACGTTTTTGCCTTCTGTTAAATAAAGGTCTGTTTAATATATCAAAAAGGTAACATGTCTTGGTTGTTTTGAAAATTACCCAAGAAATGCAGTTAGCAGAAGTAAGCTGTTTCTTTGTGCTATGGTGTTATATCTTGCTCTCAAATTAGTAGTATAAGTGATGGGTTTTCCTTTTTTTGACTTGTGGGATGTGAAAAAACACATGTGCTTTTTTCCTTGTTTTGAGTGCATTGAAAAATATGCATAACAACATTATTAATTTTTAAAAATGATTAGCAAAGCAAGAAGGAGATGTATTTAGAGCCATGTAGAAAATGAATTAATTTGGGTTTTTTAATAGCATTTCCAATGGCAATCTGAAAGAAGCTTACACTGATGTATATTTACTAAACCTGCATAGCTTTTCCGGATTGTATACTTGTACTACTTACAGAAGGGAATTTATTGTCCATGTTTTAGTGGCTTTTGTACCTTTCCTTAAACTGAAACTGATTTTATTGTACCTACCACTCATGCTATTCTCCCAACAGAAATGTTTCTATTAATTTTGAATAAGTACGTAATAGCTTGATCTTTAAGTATGTAAGGTTATGCAAGTGATTCTTCCTGTAATATTGAACTTCTTTTGTTATGAAAGAGGTTGTTTATAATATATATAAAAATATATATAAACATTCAGTAGCTCAGATTTTCAGTGTAATTCATTGCCGTTTTATTTCAGAATCCAAACCCTGAAAAGGAAAACCCACCTTGTAATGCTCAAGAATTAGAAGAATGTGATGCTTTTCTTGAAGATAGTGCAAGCTTGTGCAGATTTGATGGTGATACCTTGAAAGCCACTCATGTAGTAAGTGCTGTAAATTACAGAAATATTTTTAAACCTTTTTTGTGATCTGCAAGTTAAAGTCTATTACCAGAACAAAAATCTGTGCAAACTCTTGAAACCATATGAATTTTTTTCCATAACATGAAACCACAATAGCAACAGAAATTATCAACTGATATATGTTCTTCTGTGTTATTTTAATGTAAAAACAAGGCACCTTTTATTCCAATTTTAAAAATGTACATACTTTCACAAATGTGCCATTTGAAGAACTATGTCAAAATAATTATAAGAAAGGGGTCTTTTTCAGTGGCATAAAATTCTTCTAGATTCCTTAACTTGCATTTTTCTTAGTAACTTTTCAGATAGCTTAGTAGAAAGTCATGCTTTTTAGTAAGGTGCTGGAACATAGACTACTTCATAATACTTGTTTGTCAGTCACACTGAAAACAGATTGTAAGCAAAATATTTCAATAGGAGTCTTGATTTGGGTTGTAAGCAACTATGACTAACAGTAAGTTAAGACTTGATCTGGTCCATTGACTATAGTAGGAAAGAAAGTAATCATATGAAAGTGTCACAGATTAAGGTTTGGAGGGTTTGAGGTTTTTTTCAAGATGTCTCCACTGAGCTTGTAATAAACATTGGTGTTGCACCTCAGCACTACCTGTGTCATGCAAAATACATATATGATAACCTGTTTTGTACACAAAATGTCTTACACAATAAGATTTCGAATCAGTTCATCATTTCCTTTTTCCTTAGAAAAGCTCTAGAAGTCGTCTTTAGTCTGTGTTTTACGGATCTTGGTTTTTTTTTAAAAAGAAAATAATGATCTCTTTTCCTTTGTCAGTACAGATACATACGTGTATGTCTGTGTGTGTGTATATATATGCCTGTTCATAAATCTGTGCTGCCAAAGGAAAAAAGATTGATTTTAAATGCTGGCATGCTCCACCAAGAAAGTAGTGTGTTTGTGGATACAGTGTGATAGGTAATACTTGTCAGAAGATAAAATCTGTAATTGGTAGGATGGCATCTTATAGCAACTCAGTTGAAATAGATTTTAGCTGTTCAGTGATACATGGTAAGAGAACAAGAGACAGCAGGAGTAAGTAGAAACAAGAGTTTCAAACTGGGTGGAAGGAAAAACTTTTACACCGTGATTGTAGTGTGGCTCNATCCTATTGGTCAGCTTGGGTCGGCTGTCCGGGTTGTATCCCCTCCCAGATCTTGCCCCCCCGTACCTTTGGTGCTGTGTGAGCCCTGCTAGTCGTAACACAGGGGTGTGTTATCAACAGCCTCTGACTCCCAGTACTGCAGTATGAGGGCTGTATGGGGAAAATCAGCTCAAACAGACCCACTACAACATATAATAAAAAGAGTTCCCTGACAACTGTTTGAGAAAAATTAGTCAACAAATGTCAGTATCTGAATTGCTCATTGAGGAGTAATATATAATGCCATGTGTTAGGGTGTAACTCTGCATGTTGCTGTTGCAGACACAGCTTCTGGATATAAAAAATAGTTCAAATGCATTTGTTCATCTGGTAACATGAACAATGTGGATCAGCTCTGAGTACAAACAGGAATTCCTGAGTGTTCTTTCTTGATAGACCTTAAGGGAACAGATTGTTCTTTCCTCTTTGAGCATTTGCTGGTCATAGTGTTGCATTAAATGTATTTCTATTAACTTCCTTTAGAAAGCTTTGCCTAGAAAACTTAAAATATGTGTTGTGTTATCGTTTATTCTTACTAATGTTTATCCAGGTATCAGGATATGTCTGTCTTGTCTTCTGTAATTGGTCATTTTCTGGTGAATAGGAATGGTTATGGAATGTCTTTGGTGATCTGGACGTGTCTGATGAAGGTTGCTAATCTGAAATTTAGTAATTATTTAATTGTGAGTAAAGAAAGCATTGTTGGCATTTCATAATTTTAGATTTTAACTAATCCTTGTTCCAGTGCTTACCAACCTGAACTACAGAGGGACAGTATTTCCTTCCCTGCTGGCTCTGCAGAAAACCAGATCTGATTGCTTAGAAACTTTTCCTAACATCAGAAGTTAATATCTTCTATGCTAGAAAACCATTTATACACAAAACACGTTCCCATTTCCTTGTGTAGTGGACATAATGTTTCCCTAAATATTATCCCAAGAAACTAATTGCATCTGCTTGAAATGTATTAGTTACCTGTAGCATATTGAGCTGTTGATCAATGGGATGCAGCATAATGTGCTCAAACACTTTGCCAACTAACAAACATGAAGCTGATCATCTAGCTTTGGCAGCATCTGTGACAGAATCTGCTGTTTATGCTTTGAATCAATATTTTGTATTTCTTTGTTTTGTTTTCAGATTCATCTTGGAAGCAACCAGTATCTTTTCTCAGTTGTGGTGGATCCCAAAGAAATGCCATGCTTCTGCCTGAGACATGACATTGATGCTCTTCTCTGGCAGCCCCACTCTGACCAACCAGAGAACATGTGGGAACACATTGCAACTTTTAATGCTTTAGGTATGAAATGAACTTCCGTGTCACGTTCCTCTATCTCAGACTTTTCTACCTGAATACTCTTAGTCTGGCTTCTGTTGATACTTCATTTAATTAAATCTGAATTGAAAGGTACTATAATTCTGTGATAGCAGCATGATAGCTTAATTTTAGAAATATCAGAACATAAGAAATAAAATGTTTACACCTTGGGAGGAAAATAAGCCTTTTCAGACCATAACAGGATGCAAGCACAGTATTGCACAGAAAACAGAGTTCCTTGGATAAGGAAACTTCAGTTACAGACCTAAAAGTACAATCAGGACCTTAACGCTTCATAGAAGTCATCAGGGAAACAGCTGCAGTTCATCGATGGCATGTCTAGGTCTATATGTGCTTATGGTAGGATGTTTTAATAAGTCACCTTTAGATTTTTCCTATCTCATCCCAGGTGACAAGTCTGAAGCATTGGACATGATTACTGCTGCTTCTGCTGTAAGAGCTAGGAGCATCAAATGATGCTGGTGCATAGTAGGTTCAAAAGAAGCTAAAATACTTCACCTATGTGCATTTAAGCAACAGAACCCTCTGCTGCAAAACTTTGTGGACTTGGAAAGTTTTCATTATTTCGGAAAAAAACAATAAAAAATCATTGTGACAGGAAAAATCAATCAAAAGCATAACTGTGCCAGCTCTGGCTCATGAAGCTCCTAACTTCTGAAATTACAGACTGCCAGAAAAGCAAAAAATGTGATTGTGAAGAATCATTAGTTTTTGCTGTATTCTTGCAATCAGGACTAAGCTTTTTTCACCCACTATTGGAAGCAGGATCCTGAAGCTTGGAAGCAAAAAGTACTTTGAAAAATATGGTTGCAAGAGTAGGACTTGCCATATCAGATTAAATAGGATTGTCCACATAGCCCAGTATTGTACCTATCAAGTAAGAAACAGATAAATGGGTTTTCATGAAAATTAATCCGGTCCAAACTTTACTTCTGCTGTGGCAACTACAGTCATCAAGTTCTCTAAGTGTTCTCTAGGCTCATTCCTTCAATAATGCAGTGAGTGTGACAATTTATTCCCTCCCTCTCATAAATACCTTTTTTTGACCACACCACTCTCAGTCTGGGTCCAGAACGAAAGGTAGGATATTGGCTGTTTTATAGTGCTCACATAGGTTGTCTTGACTCATAATTGGTTTTGTTCTCAGTTTTTCCAATTTATTTAGTTTTATAATATGAATGATTTTTTAATAGCCTGTTATTTTAACTTAAGAACAAATTAAGTTGTAAGCATCTTAACAAATCCTCTAACAAAAGAGATAAATTTCACACTTTGTTCTCTGTTTAGTCATTTCAAATTTCATTATGCTGGGAAAAAAGTAGATGATTGGGATTAAGGTTTTTTTGCATTACTGTTAGTTTCTAGTTTCTATGCAAACATTGTAGTACTGTTTTAAAAATGTGTTTTTATTGTTTTGAAAGTAACAGGAAGGAAATTATGGTATCTTTGAGCTTTTTGTAACTAAGGTGATAAAAAACAATGTTGTTCCTTTACTTCTTTCTCTTTATTGGACTATCATTTTACAGTATTATATTGAAGTTTACACTTCTGTACTAATCTAGTTCACCTTTTATGTGCCAGAGGTGATGTAAGTCATCAGCTTGTTTATCTACAACCGAATTTAGAAGTACTTTGTAAGAGCTAGCAGTAAAAATTAGTGTTTTCTAGATTCAAATGCTAATTTTCCAAAACCTACAGTATATATTATATTGACCAAAACAATGGCAGTAGCCCTATTTCCTTCTTCCTCTCCTTGAACTTTTGGAATTAGTTTTTAACAAGCTATACAAGGATGATGATTGAAAAATTAGTATCTTACAGTTCAAGTTTTAGACTGAAATCTAAGGAAGGAACTAAAGGGAAACTGAAGGGACCAAGTTTTTTGTTCTATTCATCTGTTCTAGCAACTTTCTGTTGTAAAAAAAGTCATTGGCCTTGAATAGACCTTGGCCTGCTAACATCTAATGATTTGCTGCTAGTTGAAGGAACAGTTGAGTGATCTTGCCTATTCTTACCATAGTTTACTGAAGAAGCCTGTATCTTTCATTTGCCACTCTAATCTTGTTATAAAAATCTCCTGCTTTAAATAGGGTTGTATCTCTAAACCAGAAAAATAGAAGACAGTCACATTTTTTAGATTTTTTTTTTTTTTNTCAGTAGCTCAGATTTTCAGTGTAATTCATTGCCGTTTTATTTCAGAATCCAAACCCTGAAAAGGAAAACCCACCTTGTAATGCTCAAGAATTAGAAGAATGTGATGCTTTTCTTGAAGATAGTGCAAGCTTGTGCAGATTTGATGGTGATACCTTGAAAGCCACTCATGTAGTAAGTGCTGTAAATTACAGAAATATTTTTAAACCTTTTTTGTGATCTGCAAGTTAAAGTCTATTACCAGAACAAAAATCTGTGCAAACTCTTGAAACCATATGAATTTTTTTCCATAACATGAAACCACAATAGCAACAGAAATTATCAACTGATATATGTTCTTCTGTGTTATTTTAATGTAAAAACAAGGCACCTTTTATTCCAATTTTAAAAATGTACATACTTTCACAAATGTGCCATTTGAAGAACTATGTCAAAATAATTATAAGAAAGGGGTCTTTTTCAGTGGCATAAAATTCTTCTAGATTCCTTAACTTGCATTTTTCTTAGTAACTTTTCAGATAGCTTAGTAGAAAGTCATGCTTTTTAGTAAGGTGCTGGAACATAGACTACTTCATAATACTTGTTTGTCAGTCACACTGAAAACAGATTGTAAGCAAAATATTTCAATAGGAGTCTTGATTTGGGTTGTAAGCAACTATGACTAACAGTAAGTTAAGACTTGATCTGGTCCATTGACTATAGTAGGAAAGAAAGTAATCATATGAAAGTGTCACAGATTAAGGTTTGGAGGGTTTGAGGTTTTTTTCAAGATGTCTCCACTGAGCTTGTAATAAACATTGGTGTTGCACCTCAGCACTACCTGTGTCATGCAAAATACATATATGATAACCTGTTTTGTACACAAAATGTCTTACACAATAAGATTTCGAATCAGTTCATCATTTCCTTTTTCCTTAGAAAAGCTCTAGAAGTCGTCTTTAGTCTGTGTTTTACGGATCTTGGTTTTTTTTTAAAAAGAAAATAATGATCTCTTTTCCTTTGTCAGTACAGATACATACGTGTATGTCTGTGTGTGTGTATATATATGCCTGTTCATAAATCTGTGCTGCCAAAGGAAAAAAGATTGATTTTAAATGCTGGCATGCTCCACCAAGAAAGTAGTGTGTTTGTGGATACAGTGTGATAGGTAATACTTGTCAGAAGATAAAATCTGTAATTGGTAGGATGGCATCTTATAGCAACTCAGTTGAAATAGATTTTAGCTGTTCAGTGATACATGGTAAGAGAACAAGAGACAGCAGGAGTAAGTAGAAACAAGAGTTTCAAACTGGGTGGAAGGAAAAACTTTTACACCGTGATTGTAGTGTGGCTCGAGTTGCCTGGTAAAGTACAGCCTCTGTCCTTCAAGTTTTCAAGATCAGACTGGATAAAGTTCTGAATAACTTAGCCTAAACTACTGCTTTTTAGCAAGTGACGGAACAAGAGGAAATGGCCTNCCTAGGATTTTGTTTTGGGGAAATTCCATTTAAATACAAGTCCCTTGGCTCAAAAGCTTCTTTTACCTTCAAGTTTATGCTTAAACCTTGCTTTTATTGTTACTGCCGTGTTTAAATGCATGAATTAATTTCATGAACTTACACTTCAAAAGTTTTTTTCTGTCTTAATATTTCCCAGTACAGCAACCATGTCAATTGTTAGTGTAGCTATATATTTAATGATTGTTTTGTGATGAAAAGTGTCAAGCTGGATTTGAACAGAGATTATATTTTGAGGACAGTAGTAAGTGTTCATAAATTTAGAAGTCTGAGGGTTGGTTTGTTTTTTTTCTTTAAAAAAAAAAACNTGAGGAAGGTTAGACTGGATATTTGGAAAAAATTTCTTCACAATAAGGGTTGTCAACCATTGAAACAGGCTGCTCAGGAAAGTGATGGAGTCACCATTCCTGGAGGTATTTAAAAGACATCTAGGTAAAGGATATGTTTTAGTGGTGACCTGGCAGTGCTGGGTTAACAGTGGGACTTGATGATCTTAAAGGTCTCTTCCAATCAGAATGATTCTANATTTGAACAGAGATTATATTTTGAGGACAGTAGTAAGTGTTCATAAATTTAGAAGTCTGAGGGTTGGTTTGTTTTTTTTCTTTAAAAAAAAAAACACAAAAAACCCCAAAAAGTCCCCAAACCAAAATACCTTCAAAGCATGCAAATGCACTGTTAAAGTGTGATGGTACTGTTGTGGGTTAGCCCTGGTGGACACCTAAGCATCACGCAGTTCCTTGCTGTCTTCATGTTCCCCCCACGCCCCCTTCCGTCAGTGGGACAGGAGAGAATTGGGAGAGCAAAAGCAAGAAAGCTCATGGGTTGAGCTCTTTGGTCAGCTGTCCTGGTTGTTTCCCCTCCCAATGTCTTGTGCATACCCAGCCTTCTAGGGGGTGGGCAGAGCTGGAAACCAGAAAGTCATGACAATGTGCAAGCACTGCTCAGTAACAGCCAAAAAATCATGTGCTATCAACACCATTTTAGTTAAAAATTCAAAACACAGCACCCTAGGATCTGCTGTGAAGAAAATTAACTCCATCCCAGCCAGCCCTAGTACAAGTACTTTGTCCTCTACCCTATGACAATAAAGGAAAGAGGGAGAACCAAAAAAAAGTAAACTTGAGCATGCTTGCTGTTCTCGGAGGCATGGTCTTTCAGAGGTAACCATTGCCATGCATTGTTCAATGGAAATGAGGCAGACAACCCTTCAGAAAGATGGTAGATACTTTGCAAAGATTGTTTCTCAAGTCTCTTTACGAAAGTGTGAAAGGAAATCAGTATGAAATAAGTCTAATTACTGAGTTCTGTAATGGAAGTGGAGAAGGAAGGTTTTTCCTTCTCAGTGAATATTAACAAAGGTTTCAGTGTGTTGAAAAGTAACTTGTGATTTTTTCAGCCAGATGTAAATAGAACATAAGTTTTATGTGTCTGTTCAGGATTAGGTAGGCTCAGAAATGTTAAATTGTAAATGCAATGACAAACTGGAAGATGAGGGGAGAGAAGAGGATTGTTTAGACTACTGATATTGGGCCGAGGTATGTATCTGTGCCTTATGATCCTACTGAGAAAATGAAAGACCTTGTGAGGCAGAGTGAGGCTAAATGTGGGAACTGTATGTACAGAGTAATCGTTTATTGGTATTAAATTGGTGAATGCATACCTCCAAAAACTATTGGCTCATTTAGTAACATCGTATATCTCTTTCTTTCTCTTTCTGTTACTAATTACGTGGTATTTTCTAAGCTAAGCTTGATTCTGTCATAGCCAAGTGCTGTTGAAACCAGTATATTACTTATTCCTTCTACTTTTTTGGGCTATGCAGGTTACGTCCAAGCATCAAAGCAGGACAAGAAGTTCATGGCTTGTGCTCCAGATTACTCCTACGCTGCTCTTTGTGAGTGCTTGCGGCGAGTTTTCATCTATCGTCAGCCGACTCCTCTATCCACAGTTCTCTACAACAGGAAGGAAGGAAGACAAGTAGGACAGGTTGCTAAGCAGCTGGTAGCAACCCTGGAAGCCAATGATCCTATCTTAGGCTTTCAAGCTACAAGTGAGAGATTATTTGTTCTCACAACAAAAACTTTGTTTTTAATAAAGGTGAACTCTGGAAATTAATTATTCAGTATATTCTGCTGTAGCTTGTGTTAACAATTTGTTAAAGTACTGTCTAGGTAAATGATCTGAGATGTTCAGTATAGATGCTGAAGCTTAAAAAGGAGATTTTTACAGGGGAATCAAAATTTTTCCTTAGAATTTGTCCGTAAGTGAGAAGATTTTTCAGCCTTGCTGTCACTGAAGTGAGCTTTTTTCAGAGCTATGGAAAAACTTCTGCACTAACAGCTTTTTCAAAGCAATTGCCAGAGGCTGCTATTGCACAGTACCTGAAGAGATTTATGCATTATTTTTTCCAGATGACTCTGCCATAGTTCTGAGTTTTGAGAATTCACTTCCTAAGTGCCACTGTATATCTATGAAAGAAGTAGTCAGATAAAGAAAATAAAGTCTTGAGTTACAAGCATATGATGTGCAAAGAAATGTGTATCATAAAGAAAAAAAATATCCCAAATTCAAATACTATTGGCCAAAAAAAAGATTTAATATTTCAATATTCAGTAGTGATGAGTGAAACATGAATGGAATGAATGAAGTATTATGTTTCTTATACCGGTAATTAATTCAAGTGTAATAATTTCATGTATATGCAGATTTTATATTATTGATTTGGAACATAGTCATGCTTGCAGTGTAATCTAGTCACATAGACATTAGAATAGCTTTTAGTAGCTTTTTCCTGAAGCAAAGTAAGGGTCAATGTATAGCTGGTGATTACATATCCAATGATATTAATCAAGGTCTAGTTATACTCTCTGTTGTGTCATTTTCATTTGACGTTGTACTTCATCTTGAGTGGCTGATTTAAATTAGGAAATGACTAACAGAAAAAGCACCTGTACTCTAACCTGAAATGGGGAACTCAGAAGTGCTGCTTCTGCCTCAGATACCACTGTAAATACTGTGGTAGTAGTTACCTGTTCTGTCTGGTCCACAAGTCCCAGTGTGGTGTCTTTGCAATGTAAGTGTAAACAGACCATGAGGGTGTTCCAGTTTGTTAAACTGGCACAGTTAATTGTATTGAATAGTTGTATCTGAAGATGTTTCTTATTTTAAATTCATAGAATCATAGAATGGTTTGGGTTGGAAGTGACCTTAAAGAGGATCCAGTTCCATTCCCCCTCCCTGCCAGCATGGGCAGGGACACCTCCAACTAGACAAGGTTCCTCAAAGCCCCATCCAGCCTGGCCCTGAACGCTTCCAGGGAGGGGGCATCCACAACTTCTCTGGGCAACCTCTCCCAGTGTCTCACCACCCGCATAGTGAAGAATTTCTTTCTTATATCTAATCTAAATCTACCCTCTTTCAGTTTAAAGCCATTACTCCTTGTCCTACCACTACATGTCCTCCAGCTTTCTTTGTAGGACCCCTTTGGCTACAGGAAGGCTGCTATAAGGTCTCCCTGGAGCCTTTTCTAGGCTGACCAACCTCAACTCAGCCTGTTGTCATAGGAGAGGTACTCCAGCCCTCTGATCATCTTTGTGGCCCTCCTGTGGACATGCTCAAGCAGATCCATGTCTTTCTTATGATGGGGCCCCAGAGCTAAACACACCCAGTACTCCAGATAGAGTCTCACCAGAGTGGAGTAGAGTGGCAGAATCACCTCCCTCAACCTGCTGGCCACACTTCTTTTGATGCAGTCCAGGATGCGATTGGCTTTCTGGGCTGTGAACACATGTTGCTGCTCATTTCATGCACCAGCACCTCCAAGTCTTTTTCTGCAGGGCTGCTCTCAATCTACTCATTGTCCAGCCTGTATTTGTGCTTGGGATTGCCCTGACCCATGTGCAGACCTTGCACTTGGTCTTGTTGAACTTCATAAGGTTCACACAGGCCCACCTCTCCAGCCTGTCAAGGTCTGTCTGGATGGCATCCCTTCCCTCCAGCGTGTTGACCACACCACAGAGCTTCATTTGTCAGCTCCCTCAGGACATGCAGATGCATTTCACCAGGTCCCATGGACTTGTGCACGCACAAGCTCCGTAGGTGATCTTGAACCTGACCTTTTCCTATGATGGGCAGTAGTTCATTCTCCCAGTCCCTGCCTTCTGCAACTTGGGTGGTGTGGCTGGAGCACTGGCCAGTGAAGAGAGAGGAAAAAAAGTTGAGTACCTCAGCCTTCTCCATATCCTGGGTAACCAGGTCTCCCATTCCCTTCTCTAGAGGGCCCATATTTTCCCTAGTCTTCCTTTTATCACCAATGTACCTATAGAAGCTTTTCTTGTTGCCCTTGACATCCCTGGCCAGATTTAATTCTATCAAGGCTTTGGCTTTCCTAACCTGGCTGCTCCAATTTCTCTGTATTCCTCCCAGGCTACCTGTCCCTGCCTCCACCCTCTGTAGGCTTCCTTTTTTTGTCTGAATTTGTCCAGGAGCTCCTTGTTCATCCGTGCAGGCCTCCTGGTGTTTTTGTCTGCCTTCTTTGTTGGGATGCATCGCTCCTGAGCTTGGAGGACTTGATCCTTGAATATTAACCAGCTTTCCTGGGCCCCTCCAGGGATTTATCTGATTGTACTCTACCAAACAGATCCTCGAAGAGGCCAAAGTCTGGATTGACTTGTCAATTGACATTGTCAGTCCAGTGAAACCAAAAAAAGGGACAGTTGTGACAGCTCCACTCAGGGTAATTTTTTTTTTTTCCTTGATAGTTTGCTTAGCTATAAGAATGCCTAAAATACTGTGTACTGGTGGGAGAGCTGCTGTGATCTGTGGGACCAGAGTACTGGGACAAACACAAATACAAGTGGCCTAGTAGTTTGCATCTCTTCCAATATTTTTTCAGACCTCTGTAAGAATCTATTGAGAGGAAAACAAGTGTTTCATTTTTGTGGCCTAGGCGTTTCTTAGCTGTGATTGTTTTGATTCTCCTGTAAATTCTCCAGACTTATATCAGTGAAAAGATTAAATAATATAGTGAGAATTTAAGAGGGAGAGAGACAAGCAGTTGTGGCTTACCAAAAGCCCTCTAAATGCAGAAGCTTTTCAAGGAACCTGATTTTTCTCCTCCTTACAGCAGTATTATATTGTATATCCAGTATTGAAAAGCTTTTCCTTACTCTTATCGGGGTAAGCTAAAACAGACTTCATTTGCAAACCTCTGCTTATTTTATTTCTTTTAAAACTGCCTTGAAAATGCTTTTTAACAAGGCTTAGTGAATGTGCTGCTGTTTCATGTCTGGTTTGGATCTAAATGTTCATTGTTGGGCAGTAATGTCAAACAAGAGAATGGTAACATTCATGCAGAGATCCTTTAGCTTAGGTTTTATGTAATTGGTTACTTTGCAGCACAAAGTAAGTGCTTTGAGATTTATATGAATATTACTTGGTAACCTGTGACTTAATCATCGGGAACACAGAGTTAAGAACACGTGATATTTGAGGAATGGAAGAATGAAGGAGTGAAGGATTCATAGACCATGTGCTTTTGTCACCTCAGTCTATTGCGGGAAACCTCAGTATAGATGAGAATTTCAGCTGTTCTTTGTCAAATTCTCCTTGCTGTGGGTTGGATATCTGGAAATATACTTCTGCTGTCTCCTGCAACAGAGGAAACAAAGTCAAGTAAGATGTTTACCTCTTCAGAGACTGCATCATAATGTGTAATGACTAAAACATGTTCTGTCCAAATGTGTGTCTGTGTCAAGGGAGCTCTTGCTCCAGGGAACAAGTGAACATGGGGAAGAGGTTCAGCCCTTTTCCACATTCCTCATCTATTTGCAATCATGGTGTTCTCAGAAAGGACACCTCAGATAGTCTCTCTTTTATTTTGCTTTCTGTGAGAGTTAAGGACATTGTATTATTTAAAAGTTTTGTTGTCTTGGGGAACTTGCATGATGTTGCACAGCAAGCTACCATAATTAAATGGCTGCAAGCCACAGGGAGACGCTTCCTATCAGCATTTCCCTTTCTGTGTTCACTTAATTTTAAGGCTTATTTGTTTAGCGTATTAATGTAGGCTTATGCAAAGTGTAGAGTGTGGATATTGAAAAGTGGTGGTTTACTGAGAACCGTATGTTAATTTCTAGGATTTTATTTCTTGAAATCTTTCATTTTAAGACACCATACTTCCTGAGGTCCCAGTCACAATCTGTTTACAGAATATCTGAGAAAATATTTGGCTATTACAGACTTGCATTATTTATTTCTGATATTCTTTTTTAGTGTTTTCCTTGGCTGCATATTTGGAATGTATCACGTATTCTTCTACAAGTTTAAATAAAGGGGAAAATGTTAAATTTTATTAATAAAGGGGGGTTTTAATTATTTTAAAGCATTCCTGTTAATGTCAAATGTGCATCCTTTCTGTGCTACTGAAACAAAACAGAAAAATAGAAATGAATTCCTTAAAAGACGACTTGTTATGTTAAGGAGCTTTCTGTTAGGGCAAAATTCTGAAGCGTGTCTGTGCTGCAAGGACACATCTGTTGCCAAGATGTGCACTATTGCACTGCTTGTTCATTTCTGTGAAAACTTCAGTACAATCTTCTGTGTCCCATACCTGCCAACACACAAATTTACAGAGGTAGTTACTGGGGTGGGGGGGGGGGGGGGGG
>VYZX01030144.1:20395-37376 GCA_013401335.1 Brachypteracias leptosomus
TGGGGGGGGGGGGGGGGTGTTTGGGGTGTTGGTAAGTACTCAGGTGTATTCTTGTTTTCAAGTGCACTTTGCATCCTCTCATCCTGTGTCTGTTTTGTATAAGACTCAAATAATCTGGACAAACTCTGCTGGATGGAAGAAGGAGAGATACCTGCACTTCCTTCCTCTCCCCCTCCCTCAACCCAGGGCTGCTTTTCTGTGGGACAGTGAAGTAGGAGAGGAAAGATTTGGTCTGTACATATGCCCTGTGTCAAAAAGTGGCTCTTCATTGATGAGACAGCAGACCTTGTGAGAGTAACAAATAAGGTTGAAGCTTGTATTTTATTTCCATTTGCTGTACCTTACCACTAACTTTTGAATTTCCTTGCCTTCTGTCAGTTTATATTTTCTACTCTCATTATGCAGGTTCGATGAAGTTGGAGCCTGCTGACAATCACACATTAGCATGTAGTAACAATTTTTTGTTTGGTTTCAAGTTTTGTGCTACCAGTCCTACATGCCATTGGTAACAGCTTTCTGGAAATCTGGTGAGATTTCTTTCTTCTCCTCCCCATGCAATGCATTTGCATTTGTGCTATGGATAAAGATCAGTAAGGTCAAAGGACAACTTAGGTGCAGTCTTTGAAGTAGAAGAGCCAAGTATCAACCAAGCCTTTTGGTCAAGGCTATTGCAATAATTTCACACTCAAGGCTCTCGAGGTTTAGTACTATTTTGCTCAGAGAACTATTTGCTGGAGTCTTTTTGTTGTTGTTGCTTTAAAAAGGTTTCAAGCTACTTCTGAAAAATTACTTTCTTTAACAAAGATGTTTACCTTGATGTGGTAGTTGGCTATCAATTCAAATATGATGATAGATATAATTAACAAGTTCAGATGTAGACCTGGAAAATACTTCATCATTATCTTTACTGATAGCAAAATATCCTTTATAAACAATTCCAGCATGTTTTTGTGATCTAATTAAATTTAGAATTGCAAGGAATTGTCAAGAACAACAGAAGAAACTCAATTTTTTAAAAATTAGTCATTTTAGAGTCTCACTTTTATTTTGCTATGTCGAATAGACATTATCCACTAGCTTTTCTTAATGTATTAGTTGCATTCTGAATGTGCAAGAGATGTGTGTGTGTATATTTGTATTTTCATCTACATATATTGCACACACATGTCTGTATTCATACTGCCTCAAAGTGCTGGGGAAGATGGGGTGGATTCTGGAGAGGACAATCTTTTAACATTACTGACAGCAAAGCAGATCCTTCATTAACCTCTTCTTCAGCCCTCTGTTGTGAAGCCAACAGTCTGACCTTTTGTATAAATATTTTGCTGTGTACTAAAACATGGATTTACACTTAGGAATAAGTTATTGAATGTGAAGAAATTCTGATTATTAATTCAAAAGCCTCTTGGAATCTGCATTATGTTTTTGGTTTAGCTAAGTCTGGCATAAACGTGCTGTGATAACTGCTTCATGTGAACACATCAGCTGTGAGTCCTGTGGAGTTTTTCCTCTGCTGAGGATTAAATATATGATATCTCAGTGTTGCATTGTACCCAAACTTAAACAGCTCAGAGGCCAAGTATTGAACAGATGCCTCAAGTTGGAAGAAATGATGAAGGAGTGATAAGCATTTGTTTTTATCAGAACAAATGAGGTTTAGTGGGAAAAGAAATAAGATCCAGTGGATACTAATTCAGTCACTTTATCTCTGAAGTTGCTGCTGATTGGCCTTTGATGATTTTTCCCTTTGAAGTTGTTTATTCTCCCTGTTCCATGTGTCCCCTCTAATAAATATAGAGTACTTTATGGTAATTTAAGGTTGAACAATTTATTGGAATTTCCTGAGTAACTGAATTAAACTTGCACATGCGGTATCTTAAATATGGGCATAAGGTACAAAATGGATATGTCTAGTTGTAAAGAGACCAAGAATATTGGCTCTTGATTTGATCAAGAGCTGATGACCATCTACACAGAAATAAAAGCGGATGCTGTGAAGACGTTTTTGTGAGTTGCAATGTCAGATTCTAAAACAAGTAAAAGCATGGGAACCTGTGCAGACTAAACTTGCTTAGACAAGATAAAATATACACCGGTTACCTTATAAAATCTAGACATATATGCAATACTCCATTCAAAGTAGCTGGATCAATCAGAAAGAGAACGTGTGTGACCAAGACTTTCTCTATTCCCGTTTTGTATGCATTTGACAAGGGTAAGTCATCAGCAAAACTGCCTGGATGCCAGTGTGATCGATGTTACCTGTGTGCTTTTTCTTGCCTGATTTAGCTCCACGTGCTCGCTGCTCTCTGAAAAATTCAGAAGTATAATAGCTAGCAAGATATTTAAATGAAAAAGTATTGACTGCTGGTAGCAATGCAGTTCTGAGCCTCTTTGGATCCAATGTGACATCTGATAAAATCTGCCTTTTCACAGGAAACAAACCTTAAAGCTCAGTCTGCCCTATTGTTTCACTGTATTCCCTGGGAAGTATGTCAATAAACTTTGTTTCTCTACTCTTAGAAATCTTTGTCTTGTGCTTTAAAAGACAGATACAATATCCTCAAAGTTTGAACCTGGTATGTCTTAATGCCATGGGGACATCAGTGTATCTGTCACTGAGTCTGTGCTTCAGAGAGAAATTGGAGTGCGAATTGCAAGAACTGCTAACTCTTCCATCGGGAAGCGGGGAAAAAGTGAAGTCAGCTAATTCTTAGTAGGTTCATTGAGTTTATGTGGTTGCAGTCTCTGATCCCCATGTATATTCAACATACTGGAAGGTCTCAGGTGTCCAGACAGTGGGAGCTGTGGGCTAGGTAGCACCATGTTTCTCTGTGTGAACACATCTGATATGTCTATGCAGATTTTAGTGCTCTTACTCAGTTATCTAACATCACAAATCCCTGTTTTCTTTGATGGCAGAAATAAGTTACCTTACTAGCTGACTGCAGTGTTTACTGCAAAGAGCACAAAGTAGATTCTTGGAGATACATTTCTATATCAAATGTGATTTGTACCATGACAAATCATTTATGTGTTTTCAACTTTGAGTTGATTAACATTTATGGTTAATGAATTCCCACAACTCAAATTTTCTAGTGGAATTACTCACAGACCTGTAGGTAAACATGTGAGAACATTAATTCAGAACTGGAGATAATTAGCATTTCTCATTAGTATTTAATTTTTGATTGTTTACTCAGTCTTTTTTATGTGAACTAAATTTCTTGAAACCTATAAAAACTAGTTCACTTCGTAACTCTTGAGTGCTGCTGACTAAGTGGAGCTTTGCCTCCTAAGTACTGTCAGTGGTCAAAGTCAAGAAGACCTGAGAGGACTAGTGAGTACTTCATGATGCTCTAAAAGCATCCTGTTAAAAGCAACCTGCCGCTGCAAAGGGAGCTCAGCTGCTTAAATCCTACACTTCTGGATGTTTCTTGAGCTTAGCAGCCCATATCATTCCTAAGATCAAATTTTAGGAAGCAGCAACTTGCAGAACCCAGCCTGTGCTGCCTTACAGCTCTGAAGAGGTTCTGACTATGAAGTTAAAACAATAATGTATTTGTATCAGTGATATCCAGCTGTGCCCATGAGTTTAAGGGTAGCATGATAGGTAATGAGCTGGTCTGCTTCCAAGGGCTTCTGGGAGACAGGATGTGTTTATGGACCATGGCTAAATCGTGTTGCTTTCAGGTTCCTTCTGGGCCAGCTCTCTCTTCCTTCACTGTTTTAATGGAGGAAACTTTTGTACCTTTAGCTGTAGTGTGGGTTAAAGTTCCCATGATGACAGCACAGAGTCTAAATTCAAAGAAACTCTTCAAAAGCCCAGTCGAGGAAGGTATGTTTCTTTTTAATTTTGTTTTGAATTTTTCCCTTTAAAATACTTGAGAAGATAAAGGATATATGATTGCTGCCAACTGAGAAAAACATCGAGAGAAAGCTGGGGGTATATTTTAAATAAATTGAGTATCATATTTGTTTATATATGCATGAGAATGCACACAGAAGGTGAGGAGAGAAGCAAGTCATATGGCCATGGGTTACAAATGGCTGCACTACTTAAGGAAAGTATTAACTCTGAAGCACTGATACATATGAGCCTGCTGGGGTTCAGATGTTCACATACTGGTGCTTCAAGGAACCCTCTGAATCAATAAACAAATGTGAAAGACAAAAAACCAAGCCAGCATCCAGCTTAAAAAATCAGAGAAGCAGCCTTTAAAAAGGATTTCAGAAAAGTCTGGACTTCTAGTAAGACTGAAATACAAATAAAATTTAAAGGAATTTGTTTATTTTTATATATCTGTGCTGCCCTGTGGCTAGTTAGAAAGTACCTGTTTTCTGATGTTTACAGTTTTTTGTCTTAAACTCTAAAAGTATTCTATTACCATCAATATTAACTTCTTTCATTATTGAAGCAGGGTCATTCAAAAATTCCTTTAGAGTCATCATTCAGTCTTACTCATGGACTTAAAATACATGCTTTCTCCCTTCATAAAAGAGAGAAAGGTTTTTATACAAGATCGCTTCCTTCCTCTGTGTCTTTGGCAGAAAACCCAAACTTTTATCAGGAAAAAAACACCCTGGAAACTGCACAAGGGTAAGTGCAAAGCAAAGGTGTTTAGAGCTGTCTCTTCAGGACATGTATCCGTAGCAGCAGAAGCCTGTCCAAAAATCATCGAGACGGGATTTGGGCATTCTTCTAGCAACATTTTTAGTTTCTCTTTGAGCCAGAAAAAAACTGTGTTGAAAATGTGATTCTGCCTTTTGCCTAATGTGTTCTGTGCTGGCCCCTTTCCCTGAAACCTCATGACAACCTGTTAGCCTCTCCAAACACCTTACGAGGGATATGGTTGATTTGCTCTGGGGCTAATATTCTCCCTGGGGGAAAATGTTGCAACTGTTTTTCACAGCACTAGCGTAGGAGCTGTATGGAGAATATTCCAACTATCTCCATTATAGTACACGAGTGACTTGTCAAAGCTGCACATTAGCCATCTGTTTTCACTTCAGCTGTGACTTTGCGAGGCCTGTGTTCCCTGATCCACATGAGCTGGACTTCTTAATATTATGCTTTCCTGGAAAGAAAAGAAACATACATAGTAAACAGTGATAGTACACTGTTTATCTAGATTTACTCTGAAGGAATATTAAAAATCACATCATCTTCATGTGAGAGTAATATCACTAGACTTACAAGGAGATGCAATCAGATTTTAGTTAAATAAAATTAAATGACAACCAAGAGCATTCAGTGTCTCAAGTAACCTGAACAAACAGCTTTAGTAAATGCATTGATGGGATATCGGTGAAACCGTTTCTCATAGGAAGGTGGGAGGACTGATGTTGTTCTAGCAGTACGTGTGGATGGGCACTGTGAGATCTGTCCTGGCTCAAGGCTGCCTTGCAGGGTTGAGGTGGAAAGGCAGCCTGAGGGACTCTCCCAGGGCTGGCACCCAGCTTGAAAGCAAACACAGAACCAAGCCTGCCAAGCAGCTCCTACTGTACCTCTGAGAGAAAAACTCAGCCTGTGATGTATCAACTCTTGTCTCTATCATCATCCCTCATCAAGAAAATAAACTTGAATGAAGCAACTGAAAGTGTCTTGTCTGAGCATCCGTGTGTTTCTTTTCCAACAAAGGAACAACCCTGGCTGCTGTGAGTCCGTGGCAATATGGTTCTTTGATCCCTCTGCAGAGAAAACTCTTTATTTCAACACAATATGCTAACAAGAAGTTTGTATTTTTGATTGCTTTAGTCTTATATAGCTTTTTCTTTATTTCATATAGCTTATATTTTATAACTTATAGCTGATTTAACTTAAAGTGCAGGAGGATTTTAAGAAAGAAACACATGTTTTATCCATGTTCCTCAACTTTTTTCTTAACTACTTTTTCCTATTTTCTGTGAAGCTCTGGAATGGTTCCTCACCTTTTGTTAGTGCTTCTAAGTTTGCTCTGTGTTTGCATTCAAACAGGGCACCAGAATATTAAATTGGTGAGCGCTTTTGGTCACTGGTGAGCACTTTTACACTGATTTGCTGGATTGTTTTCTATAACTCTTATTTTTGTCTTCTAGGGGAAAATATTATCGCTTGAAGAACTGTGGACAGTCTTGTACCCAGTGAACAACCCCAACAAAGCTACTGGTGTCACTGCACTCCCAAAAGACACAGGAAAGGAGGAAAAGACTGAGAGTTTATTGTGTTGAATGGTAGGTCTGCTGAGGCTGGTGTTCTTTGCAGTGTCAGGAATGAGTAAAGCTTTGACATAGAAAGGAATGCTGACTTCTTAACTAAAAAAAGGTGCCATTAAGCGGCTATTCCTGTGTGTAAAATCTCACATCAGCCGACGTTCTGCTGCTGTCAATGGAAGGCTTATCTCACATACTTTGGGAGCTGCCAGTGACTTAGCTACCACTTACTGTGGATTAATATGACCTTGATGTGACCAGCAGGTTGAGGGAGGCAATTCTCCCCCTCTGCTCTGCTCTCGTGAGACTCCACCTGGATATTGTGTTCAACACTGGGCTCCCAGCATAAGAAGGATACAACCCTGTTGGCCATGAAGATGATCAGAGGGCTGGAACACCTCTCCTATGAGAACAGGCTGAGAGAGTTGGGGGTTGTTCAGCCTGGAAAAGAAAAGGCTTCAGGTAGATCTTATAGCAGCTTTCCAGTATCCAAAGGGGTCTTACCAGAAAGCTGGAGAGGGACTTTTTACAGGGACATGTAGTAATAGGACAAGGGGTAATGGTTTTAAACTGAAAGAGGGTAAGTTTAGTTTAGTTTATAGAAGTGTTCAAGACCAGTCTGGATTTGGCAACCTGGTCTAGTAAGAGGTGTCCCTGCCCATGGCAGGGGGGTTGGAATTAGACAATCTTTAAAGGTTCCTTCCAACCGAAACCATTCTATGATAATATGTAGGATGAAGTACAGCTTCAGGCTACTTTCTAGTTTTGCTAATTGACTGTTTGAACTAGAGGATTTATTGGTTCCTATTGTGCAGGGCTGTTTATTTATGATGCTTGCTGATAAAAAAGAAATTGATGTCTTACTTGGCAGAGCTTGGGGCTTTTTCTTCTTTTGTTTTTAGGTTTTAAACACACATATGTGAAACTGTCAAATTTTCTCTGGTGGCAAGGGTGGAGAGAAGGAAGAAAAGGGGCAATACACCCATTTGGCCATGTCTCTTGTGCTAAATTGTATTGGGCTGTATTTTCTCTTGGGCTCAAATGCTATTGACACAGAATTATAAAATGATCCCAAGGGAAAATGCTAAAGTTTGCTGGTTTTCAGGCTGCTCTGGCTTTGACTGAGATGAGCAATGCCTAGGTGCTAGCGAGTCAGCTGGAGAAATGAAGGTATGAGTTGCCTTTTCCCTGACACATACTGGCTCAGCTGCAAAGATTATGACACTTTGCAGCTGCTAAGATTTCTCCTTTCTGGAAAAGATTCAGACTTACTCATTTACAGTCAGACTTAGTATTTCTAGGATGAGGTAAAATAAGAGCTGAGGAACTGGCTATAGGCCAACATCATTAACAGATGAGCCCTGCAGTTCATCACTGCAGCCACAGACAAAAGAAAGAGGAAGGGCTGGTTGACAAATGCCATGAATAATAAATTGGTGATTTGCTTTCTCAGTAAATTCCATTTACAGTATTAAACATTTTTTAGTGAAACAGTTGTTCTTGTGGAGAACACCCAACTTGACTGTAAGTGAAGGCATACTAAAATTTATGCTTGGGGCTGGAGATCCTTCATCCCACCTGTCTCTCCTTTTGGGGTTTAGGTTTAGGCATTTCATTATAATTACTACTCAGTTAAGTAGCTGAAAACAGATGATGGTGTTCTCCCAGAAAGCCCTGGAGACACACAGCTAAGGTCTGCTGTGAGATGAGGCCAGGTTGGATGGGGCTTTGAGCAAACTGGTCTAGTGGAAGGTGTCCCTGCCCATGGTAGGGGAATTGGAACTAAGTGATCTTTAAGGTCACTTCCAACCCAAACCATTCTATGATAATTCTGTAATTCTACGTATTGAACAGAGCTTTAAAAACTTTTTCTTTCATTCAGTTTGAAAGCTGAAAATGCAGCTCTTCTGGAAAGTTCTCTTTTTTCAGTGTGTTGGTCTCTATGCATGAATCTGGCCCATCCCTGCTGACATTTTCTGTGGAGCCAGAGATAACCCTCCTAGCTCTGTCCTGCCCTCTGAGACCCTCACCCAGGAACCAGCAGGTATAGATTCATTCAGAGAGGTACTTCTCCAGTAGGAGACAATTTCCCTTTGCTGCTGCCAGAGCAGAACAAAATATTGAAGACAGTAAAAACTGGGCCATAGTTTTTGTTGTTTTCATGTGCCTTTACTGTCAGCAAACCAGCTCATAAGAGCTCACTTTCAGCTCATTATTCATCCAAATAGCTTTGCCTGCCTGGGGAGGTTTGCATCCATGGTGGGTTACTAGAAAGACCTAAGGGGAAAAGAAAAAAAAAAAAGATCAATCAACCTGAGAAGAAGCACAAAAGAGAGATCTTTTTATGTCCTGGGAGTATCACATCTGTAAGGATAAAACCTATTACCCCTCTTTCTATGACTCTTGGAAAGGACTGATATTTTGTCTTGCTACATCAAAAAAGATGAATCTCTGCAACCTGGTTTATTCTCTGTCTCTTTTTTTCCATCTTTTTATCTCAAAAAGAAAATTGATGTGTTTTCTGTGGTATGATCAGTGACACAAAGACTATATCTAGCATGTTGCACACTAGGCATTTGTTCTCCTTGAGAGAAATCTTTCATCCTTTGATATGATGTGACTTTGAAGTACAATTTACAATTGTTGCTCATTCAATTTTGGGGAGATAAATATTTTTTCAAGAAGTGTAAAGTATACTCTCAACTTGATTATGGTCTCTTACTGAATGAAAAGCTAGTTACTTTTTGCTTGGTTTTCTGTGTTGACTGACTTCTACCCAGTTCAATAGAGACATGAAGAATTCTACAAAATAACATTTCTGTATATTTTATTAAAATAAGCTCCTGGGAAGAGCAAAGAAATTCTAGAAATACCACAGCTGAGGTAAAGGCATCACTCAGAGCTACTTTTCTTTCACACCGGAATCAGGAAGTCCCTCAAAGAAATTTCTAGGAGAGATTGATTTCCTTATTCTTAATATTTGTGAAACAATTAGTTTCCAAGAGTGTATCATTAACTAGATCCTTAAAAACAAAGAGACACAGTCTTTGTCCAGTCCTGAGTGTGACTGAATTGCAGAGACAGTGTGAAGGTGCTCGGGGCAGGAAAGGATACCGGGCTGCTGAACAATGTAATTTACACTAGAGGAGTGTTTTAAAATGGATGGTGATGCAGATTAGGTATAATTGGCCTTGAATATCGACCTGTAATGTGAAAATCTTAGAAGCTCAACATTTGATAAGATATCCTGAGGCCCAGCCTAGCCTCAGAGGTGGATGTCCCTGCATGAAACACACCGTTCATGTTCATATGTTGGTGCTTGTACAGGAGAGAACACAGCTGGGCAGGGACGTGCATGTGCTCTACAACACTGAGTACAAAAAGGGGAATAACTTATGCAGGCAGAAGCACTGTCATAGATGTAACTCTGTTTCCCTTTGCCTATACTAGCACATCTGAAATGCAAGAGGATTTTCAGATGAGATAAGGACCAGGAAATGAGAGTACCTCTGCTTTGGTCAGCGCTTGGCTAAACATAATGAAGAGAAAATGCACACTGAAGTGCCCGAGCACTCTTTCCTCATTTAGATGGCTTGCCTTTATTTACTGAGTGAGAGAGTGGGTTTGTTCAGGTTCACTTTCAGTGGTGATGACAGGAAGACATCAGAAATTACACTCTAAATTATCATGGCTATAATTCTAACTAATTATCTAGGTCTGAAGTTAATTAAACCTCTGCTTTTTCAGGTCCTGACCCAGTTGCCTGTTGGTGGTTTTGTTTGTTGGGTTTTTTTTCCTTCCTTGCTGCTCATACTTGTTTTCTGCCACTTCACTTCTGCTAATTGTCTGTTTTCTGCCATAGGTTTTGGATGATGCATCAAACTGCCTCAAATCTGGTCTTTCCTGGAGGTCACCTTTCACATGCATCTCCACCCTGCTTGGCGAGCCTGTTTTGGATCTGAAGCGCCAAAGAGTCACAGCCCAATTGCAAATCACAAAGTTGCCTTAACTTATCCAGAAATGACAGAAAATTTTTCAGGACTATTTCTCAGGTGCCCAGCACAAGACTGGTTACCATGTCAAACAAAACTTGCACTGTGGCTTCAAACACTAAATTCACATCACTCCTGTGTGCTTATTCTGCCCCACGAAGGGATGCTATAATGGAATCGGCACAGGCTGGTGCTGGTGCCCATCAGCCTGCTCTCAGTGGCAGGTCTCGCTCTTCAGGAGAAAGGCAGGGAGCCCAGACTGACTGCCCCAGCCCTCTATCTCCTGAGCCAGCAGACACCAGGGAGCTGCTGCCCAGGGCTGCACACCAGGGCTGCAGCTCCTGAGGGCTACCCAAAATGTAGGGCCCAGCAGCTTGGAGGCAGTTGTGAGTATCAGTTTCATACTGAGACAATAGTGTTGAAGAATCAACCTCCATTGATAGAACTTTCTACTGTCAGAGAGCAAAGCTGCACAGTCCCACCCTCCTGCCACAGCCACCAGCAAGGGACTTACACTTCAGTGGTGGGTGAAGAGACCAATGTGCAATGCAACATACATGTTGTGTTCATAGAGCACCTGAGGGGCAGTGTGGCTGAAGGGATTTAAGGCTGAGGAGTAGTTGTGCAATACCAGCTCTAAAGCTGAGCTTTCCATTTTTATGATATTCCTGTCCTTATAATAAAAAGAAGAAAGACAGCTCTGAATCAATTTTGTTTTCTGGCTGTTGTTTTTGCGTTCTTTGTGTAATATGAAGGAAAGGATGAGAAATCCCTTTGACGAGAGAACAGACAACATTTGATAAAATTTCCAGCTTGAAAGCAAACTACCAGGGAAGTGATTGTCCTAAATAATAGTGCCAGATAATAGAATATATTTACTAAAAGTTACTAAAAATGTGTGGTCTTCTCTTCCAAAGATATATTTTCTGAGAGAGGCGGCATCATAAAATTCCTAGGTGATAAATGAGAGTTTTAGAAATATATTTATCAGTAGAGGCACAGCTACACAGTGGAAGCACTGCTAATACCTTCCAGAGCTGGAAGACATGGAAGCATGCCAAACTGTCATGTACAAATCTAACTTTAAAGCAAATGGATAGAAAAATCTACCTTCTGAGTAGCAAATGACAACTGGGTTAGGAAATCCAAAGAGCTAGAACACATCTGTTTTGAAATGTTTCTACTGTTTTCAACTGTATTTCCAATGAGAAATATTCTAGTTTTCTTAATACCACAAGTTTGTTTTTCAAGCCTTAGACATATGAAAGCTTTTAAAATTTTAGGCATATATTCAATTTCTCTTGCATGTTCTCTCTGTGTAATACCCTCTTTAGTAATCCCGGGTCAATGTGCACCTGACCTAGGTGAGAAGAAATTTCTAATTTTTGAGGAAATAAATATAGCTCCTGCTGCTCAGGCAACTAAAGCCCTCCCTCACAAACTACATAACGCTTCCTAAAGAACAAAAAAACCTATTTTGAAATAATGTGAAGCTGTCACACCTTGAGACATTTGATGGAACTGGGATTTAGTGGATCCAAATTTTTCCGTGATTTGGGGAAATCAAGAGGAATCAAAGTTGCCTTTAGAGTAACTAGGCCCTAACTGTGTCTATATGTAAATGTTCTATGCAAAATGTATGAATAGTATGCAATGTATGTATAAAATGTAAAATCTGTAAGTGCAGCATAAAAACAAATATCCCCATTTCCAGCTTATTATGCAAGCTGGTACAACATGAAAACAGGCTCATAAAGGTTTTGTGCTAATTAATACATGATAAGCACTTCCAAATGAATATCTGCTTTTTACTTTGCTAAAACCACACAGAATAGATTTCCTTTAAAGCATTTATTTGCTATCAATTTTTAAGCTTTTGGAGATTTTTCCTTGTAGTGCCATGTGGGATACCTAGCAGAAAATAGCTGGAAATTGTTGGCTTCCTTTCTCAAACATTTAATGCAGAATCCATGGTACTTCTAATCTCACTGTTTTATGAACTACCAATTGCTCAAGTAGCTGCTGCTATCTTCACATTGCTATCACAGCGTCCTGGGGTCAGAATTGCACAGAAGTATATTTGCACGCATTTGTGTTTGCATGCATTTCATGTCACCACAGAATACAAATTCATAAAGAGAAGATGTGAACACAGATAAAGGCAAGAAGAGTAGTAAGATTCAGGAACACCTTAAGATGAGCTTTTCTCTTAATAATTTAATAGATGCTCTCTTTGGCCTTGCCAAGTAAGTGTTGAAAGTGAGAAAAGATTACATTGTATGTCTGGGATACCTGAATCCAACTCCAGGATGTCAAGTGAACTTCTCCTGGAAACCACCAAAGAGTTTCTCTCAGGTAGTCATTGTTGTTTAGTATCACCACTACGTATTCAAGGTTTGTCAGTCCTCTGGATTATATTGATAGCTTCAGTGCATAGGAGTGTCTAGAGAATCCCTACCCCATCTGCTGTACAGTGCTCTGATGATTGACTGTCCTGATACATTTACCACAGTGTGTGGAAGAGTGCATGTTGCTATGGTTTTCAGGAAATAGATCTGCTTTTTCCTAAGAGTAGGATAGTGGCTCTCTAACGGGCTACTGGGACGGCCTGGAGAGATACAAGATTATAGTCTACTACCTTGAGTAATTCTGCTTTTTCTTAGAAATACTGGTCATAGAAGTTGACAAAACATCTATAACAAATGCTTCATTTAGAAAATTTTGCTGCTTGCAGTTAAATTGTTTCTACTTTGAAAGTGCAATTTTCACAACTGTAAATTCACAGACACAGAACAAACTGTAGTGAGCAAACAGAGTCCACCCAGTTATCACTGTTCTAGATGAAGCATGAAAATAGAATGCTGTGTTAGTAGAAGCTGATGGACATTGACTGTGTAGCTTAAGGTAACTGAACAATTATTGCTTAAATGAAACCTACAGGCTGTGTTGTGGAGATCATCAGTGATGGCAAGAGAGGCAGAATCACTGAGAAGGGTTAAAGTTCAGAAACTTTTAGAATTCTTTAAAACCTTTGACAGTTGCTGTTTGGCCACAGCTGATGAGAACATACTATCACAGATCCCTTGCCTTCTATTTTGAAGAAAAGCCTATTGTTTTGGACATGTGCCTTCTCACGTTCTTCTAAGTCACTTACTGTGTCTTATGGTGCACAGAAGCATGGTAAAAGCATCATTGTTGAAACAAGAATACATTTTTTATTGTTATAAGGTGAATTTGCAGTATAATCTGTATACTTTATTAATTTTTAATATAATGGAGAGTAGTCCACTGGCAGAGAAATGACAGTACTTAATAAAAGCACAGTAGTGGCTTTCACTACTTTTAATGATTTCATAAGTGTTTTAGTGATGTAGGTGATTTCTCTTTGGGGGAAATGTCAGGGCTAATACAGGACTTTCTCTGTAAGATACTAGGTAAGAGTGTGTAGGTATATGGAAGATCATGTACAATTACCCCAAGAGCTGTTGCACAGTTTTCCTATGCCTCCAGGAATTTCTGTATTTGTAAAATGTAAACCAGAGAATTTGTCTGTAGGCCAGAGGAAAACAACAACAACTTCATTACCTAAATGTGGTATTTATTTGAGAAAATTCATAAACATTTATGATTTTCAAAAATAGCAGAGAAGATAATTTCCCTGGATATTTATATGTAAGTCAAAATGGAAAATGTGTATATAAGAATACATATACACAAAAGAAAAAGCCACCAACAAACTTGAATTTCTGAACAGTGAGAACATTTTGATAAGCTTTTGGTTTATCACAAAACAACTATGACCTGTCTTTCCTCTTGAGAGCCTTGTGAAGAACTGTAAGTTATTATTTGAAATACTGGAAGACTAGAGGTGATAATTCTTGCTTTCATGTTGGAAGGATTTGTTTCCAGCATTGGAAAGCAAGAGATCCTTGCAACAGTCTAGTATTTTCACAGTGACAGAAGTTTTCCAGAGAATGTAAAGTAGAGGCAAGAGGAAAAAGAAGAGTTTAGTAGGAGGGTGGGGAGGAAGGAATTAAATGAAACAGCATATAGATAATGTTGTTCAGCACTACACATCTCTACCCATCTTTACCCTATTATGGCAGGGACTTTCTGCTTCAGCATGCATTTCTTCTCCCACACACATTTCCTAGCTATGGAGCTCCTTACAACCTTTTCACCAGCCCAGACTTGAAGCTTGTCTATACTTTTGCCTACCTCTTGGATAAATGACCTCAACTTCTGTTCAGAGCTTTCTATGATGTCACCAAATATTTTCTTACATTTTACTTTTTTCCTTTACCCTCAAGCTTATCACATTTTAAGCATGTGACAGTGGTATTTAAATGGAGAACACCTCAGGTGCAGACATGAAGACAAAATTGTAAACATCTATGGTTTATTTCAACAAAGAAGCTTAATAGGCAGAGAAGTACCAGGAGCTAATATTGCTTAATATTCTGATGTGCATGACTGCTGAGGGTGAGAAAAATAGTTTACAAAAAAGATACTGTTATAAACTACAAGGTCATAATATATTAACAATAATTTCATGTTAACATTATCTTACACTAGACATTGGCTGATCCAGCAGAAGTGTCATCCAACATCAATGCAACATTTTGCTTATTCATTGTGATAAGATTTGAGCTCTAAACTCCCTATGTTCCAAATGTAATTGACATCATCTGTTTCACAGGTTCCTGTTATGCTGTGCTTCAAAGATGCTTTGATCTACATGCAGCTGCTCAGTTAACAGGACACCAGCTGTGCTATTCTCCTGCATCTTCTATCAGCAGCACATCTCAATGAGCACCCCAGCATGCAGAATACTTGGGTGTGATACACCAAGCAAATGACTGTGACTCAGGTACTCAAAGACTTTGTAGAGTGCACTTTCTGTCAAGACACCAACTGAAATGGTCTGTGCAGATTAGATACTAATAATGAGGATTATTAGATACTAATAATTGGAATTGCTACTGGAGCACAGTTTCAAGGTTTGTTTTATCCAAAATGGATCTAGATTGCATGCTCCAAAACTTCCAGGATGAAAACCATTGTGAAGGCAATTGGGACATTTACCTCTAAGGGAACTTCTGATCCAAACTAAAACTCTTAATCACTCTCTTTGTTTTTTGAAGTCCCTGAGTTTACATCTGTATTTGAGTTAATTACCTGTGGTTTTCTATTTTTAGTCTAATTGAAATGTAACTGAAAATTAATTTCTATTTGCTTTAATTTGTATTTATTTTCTATCTAAAGAGATCAAATACTTGTCTACCGTGCATGTAAAATATGTACATCAATCCAATGTGGAGCAGTTTCAAAGCTCACGGATCTCATGAATCTCTACTGGTGTCTGTATAGTGTAGAGATTCAGACTAGAGCCAGCCTGAATTAACAAACGTGTGACTACATTAATGTTTTGGGTTTTCTGGGGTGCATTTCCTGGTTATCCCCACTTACTGCAGTCTTGTTCGCACCACAGTGTGGTCTCAGAAAGGACAAAATTGGTTTCTTTTGGATCTGTAGCATGTCTGAGCTATAGGAGCTCATGCAATGTGCTTGAACTGCTATTGGACATTCAGTCCATGGGACCAGACCAGAGCTAGTCCAAAGGACACTCTCATGCAATTTGAATATGAGGTCCTCAGGAGCTTCTGTTATGTCATAGTGCTTAATAATGTAAACACAAAATCAGCCCAGTACATTCTAGCTAGACCAATTCCCAAGCCAGATAAGGCTGCTTGGTGCCACATGTGAAGGAACAAAAATGGTCGGGAAAAAAATGTAAGTGCAAACAGCCTCCCCTCAGAGTAACTTGTCTGTTTAAAAAAAATCCCAAGAGGGAATTTGCAAGATATCATGCTGCAGGATACCAGATTAAGCGTACAGCTGAAAATCCCAATACCGTATGACTGAGTATAGCTACTCCCGAGTATACATACAGTCTCCTGCACATGCGTATTTAATCTCTGGTGGAGGAGATTTAAAATCCTCCTTGCTGGTCTGTTCTAGTGTTTTGTCAACTTAAAAATTATGCTCCAAAATACCTCACTTAGAGCATCTCTTATGCAAATTAGGATAATTTTTGTCATGTTCAACATCTTCTGATGCTAGTCTCCTGTATCCCGGGATCAGATCCCTATAGATAGGAAGATAATTATCTGCCATCTTTCATCCTAAATTTTTCTACATCAAATCTCAAATTCTTCAATTTCTTATTATGGGTTCCTGTTTTTAAGCTCTTGTCATTGCTAACAATCTATTTCAGGTTTTCAGTTTGTCTATGTGATTCTTAAAGTTCAGCAACCAAAAGTAGACACAGTGTTTAAGCTGAGACATTCCTAATGCCACTGAGACACTGAGGGTTACTCACCCTGGAAGATGCTTTTCAACGAATTTTGTACTATAATATGTTGTTTTTTCTGTAATGCAATTCCTTGGCTGGCTGATGAAGACAACATTCCAAAAAGTGTCAAAAACTTTTCTGAATTTCAAATATAAGGCCAAGTGCCTGGTCCTGCACTTCTGTCACAACAACCCCATGCAATGCTACAGGCTTGGGGAAGAGTGACTGGAGAGCTGCCTGGGAGAAAAGGACCTGGGGTTGTTGGTTGACAGCCAGCTGAACATGAGTCAGCAGTGTGCCCAGGTGGCCAAGAGGGCCAACAGCATCCTGGCCTGTATCAGAAATGGTGTGACCAGCAGGAGTAGGGAGGTGATTGTGCCCCTGTACTTGGCACTTGTGAGACTGCACCTTGAGAATCTTGTCCAGTTTTGGGCACCAGAGT
>VYZX01030146.1:0-57856 GCA_013401335.1 Brachypteracias leptosomus
GTTGTAGAGAGCAATGAGGTCTATTCTCAGTCTTCTTTTCTCCAAGGCTAAACAATCCCAGTTTCCTCAGGTGTTTTCCAACCTGTCTTGTAGTTGGTCATTGTCAGGTATCAAAGCAATGTAAATTTTCAGTTCATGGCACCCACCTATAACAAATTTTGCATATCAAATAGCAAGATAGAATTTTACCCACTGAAGTTTTGTGCACAGATTGCATAAATGGCTTTTTAGCAATGCTTACAAAACCATTACTTAGGAAATTTTGTGTCATGGGTATTATACTTTCTGTATATGTGGCTGAAAAGTTATTCAACAAAAAAGGTTTCACAGCAAATTAATGGGCAAAAAAAACAGACAAAGGAAGCCAATAAGATAGATATGCATTGAAAAGCAACTTCTCAGTGAAAACATCAATGTTAGAAAGCCACAGGAGCAGATAAACCAATGTGTGAGCTAAAGCAACATCTGGTATAGGAGTTCTGGAAGCAAAATGCCCCTGAAAAAAGCAAGACAACACTTTTTAAATTGAACATAAGTTGCAGGCAAATGTGTCAACCTCATTTCCTTGCCTTATCTAGGAGAAAGTCCACAAAATCAGTAACTAGAGTCTGTAGCCACCTAGCTACATTGACAAGATGAAAGGTTTTGGCATCCTTCACACAAAGGATGTTCCCTGATGCTGTTTAATGTTAGAGATAAAAATCAGTAAACAGAGGGATCTCTACTGCCTTAACAAAAAATTTTAGTATTGTAGAATTTGAGAGTGAAATAATTTTGTATTTTGGAGCTTTCCTGAAAACAAAATGTCTTAACAATAGTTTTCCAGCCCACAGGTTTCTATTTTCTAAATAAGAGTGATCTCACATACACTTTTTGAAGAAAAAGCTGCTTTCTGCGTACGGGATACACATACAATCTTCATACTTCAGTATGTACATCAGGAAACCATTCTTCTTCAGCTCCCTCTCATTCAGCTTGGACAGAAGAGGCTCATATTCCAAAACTCAGAATTATTTTGGTTTTGGTAAGGAGGAACATCCATTTCTCTATCTGTTCCAGCCATCAGGATCTGATGGGAACTGTAGTTGGTGCATATTAAGTTCCTACTCATCCCTGTGTGTTAGGTCCCTGCCAGACCCCTTTTCCCATTCCTCAAGACCCCACAATGACCTGGGCAGCTGAGCTGAGCAGAGGCAGCCTTGGCTGGGAGCCTGGACCGTGAGGAGAGGCAGAACACAAATCAACTAAACTGTAGTCCTCTGATGCACAACCAAGGCCTCAGTGTTCTCACTTCACACCATCCTAATGGGAAGTTTGAATTTTAGTTCCTTGGCTACTGATGAAGTGGGCAAAGTACCTCAATTTTCATATTACAAAGTAAGATTACTTTAAGAAAAGATCATTTTGGTAAGAACTCAGCTTTACATATACCTTATTGTACACATATCTGTTGAAAACTCATTTATCACATCTGACATTGTGCACATGTCCATTGACCTCTACTCCAGGCTTCATAGGGGTACTGTCTATAACACTTTTCACCAGAAAATCATATCCAATAAAGGGTCAAAGAAACCTTTGTACTGATTCATACCAGCTACAAATCTAGCTGTGTGATCATCTTGTCAGAATGAGAAATATTTTACATAAGCAAGAATGGTATAACCAAACTTAGAGCAATTTCATCTGCCACATTTTCTGCCTTTGAGAAGGAAAAGAAATATTAAATTAACAACAATTAATTAAATTAAGTTGCTTTGAGATTACATATTTGTAGTTTTTAGCATATTTCATCTGTTTTTCCAACTCAATGTTTTTCAAATGGTATAAAAGATTTTTCATTTCCCTGCAGCTCTATTAAGGAAGGGCAAAAGTAAAAGTTATCTTTTCCTTTTTTTGCTGCCTTTTTTAAAAATAAGAATGAAAAACATTCCTATTACAGATGTTGAACGGAAGCTGAAACTTCATGTCAATTTATTCAATTTCTCAACCTAAATCATGCATTTCACTCAAACACTGCAGCTACAGAATGGTTCACTCAAGTGATTTCCCAATAAAAAATTTCATCATATCTCACTTAAAAAGCACATGTTTTCTGTGTAACATGCCTGCTTCAGTCCTCCTCCTGATTACTATTTCAAGATTGTAAAATAGTGGCTTCCTCATCCTCAGAAATTATTGTTACATGCAAGAGGTAGGGATCAAAAAGTGTCTTTGGCAGACTTTAGTCAAACAAATGTAAGGATTCTAGCACAGAACTATCCCAAAGCAGGCTCCTGCTCCTAGACATAGCAAGGATTTCAGACAGCATATGAATGGCTGCTAGTAAAAAATTGTTATTTAACAGCAATTGTTATTATCAAAACAAGAGAAATTCTCTTTTGATAGCATCATGTTTGACAGTCTGCAAAGAGTTGCCCAAGAACACCATGCTTGCTTCATTCCAGCAGTTCATGGCACTTTGCAAATTTGCTTCTCATATCTTCTCTGAGGTGCAGTTTTTGCTATTATTTATGGATGATTTCTCAGATTAACAAACTGAAGCACAGAGAGTGTGTGTTGTGTGCTTTGTTTGTGTAATGTTTTAAGGGATACCAACATTTTTAAGACAATATTATCCATTATTGTATAACATAGTGATGAATTATTATTCGTTGACATGGCCTTCAAGTGTGTTAATGTTCCTTGAAAAAAAGCAGGAAAAGGATGCCTGTCTTCTGTAAATTGCCACCATACAATATTCAGAAAGGAAGATCATAAGACAGTAGTTGATCACAGCATGGGAGACTGTGGCCCAGAGGTGACAAGATATTTTAGGGGAATGGAGATCAAAGCAGTTTTTCTTTCAGAACACAAGAGAATGAGGCAGTGTGATTTAGGATTAACACATCAAAAATTAATGCCCCTTCCACAACAGAGCCCAGTATGTATCTTACTGAAATTGGTGGATACCTCCATTAACATCCATTGCTCACATACAAGGAAAGTCAGACTTTTCACTAAGTAAAAAATGTGTGATACAACCGTGGTAGCTTTCTGGCTTGCTAAGCTGTGGGAAAATTGAGAGATCTTTGCATTAGCACAACGCCCTGCTGCCACCATTTTGCTTCCATGAGTGTCAGATCTCCCTCATGCAAATCCAGAAAACAAAAAACTGGAGAGATCTTGAGATCTCAGTCTTCCTATATGATTTTAAATGCCCCACTTTCAGTTTAAGTTGTACCAACAGCAAGCTGTGGTGTTATCAGCCCAGGCTGGTGCTGTTCTCAGCCTAACCAGCCATGAACGTCTGGCTATTTGTTCCTTACTGATATCTTATTATATTAGTATAATACAGGTCAACTTTTCTAATATTTACCTTGTTATCATCTATGTACATCTCTTCACTTCTTTGTTTGCTTTCCTCCAGGTAAATTTGTACAGCATTCCCGTGGTGTTTAGCCCTTCCCCTGTGAAAGCACGCTGTGCTCCAGAAGTGAGCATGCAAAGTGCACCAGGACCTCAATCTGTCCCAGAGGAACTCAACTGATTTCACCATGGGTTCCTCACTCCCCCCGCTGCAGTCATAAGATAATACTTTCCTCATGATTCTTAAGTCTCAAACATGTTTAACCATGAAGATCTCACTTCACCACAACACTTCTTTTATTAGGATACCATGGGTGCACATATGTTAGATGGCACAAAGCCCTCTGGGCTAACAGTGAAGTACCACGGGAATGGAGAGAGATAAACCTGCTGTGTCTCAACTACACTATCTACAAGGAACACTTCCTATTATGCACCACTCCACACCCAGCTTTCCTCTCCAAAGAAACTTGTTGGTTCATTTAAAAGGAAAAAAAAAAAAAAGAGCCTAAGAATATGTTTACATTACATTTAGATTAGTTACCAAGGGATTGGGACCCAGTGAAGTAATGGATAACCAGGGTATCTGATGGAGAGTTGTTAAACAAAATGTATTGTTCTATAAGGAGGATGTAAGTGGTTCATGATTCACCATAACAATTTTTTTCAAGTCTTTCGAGATTCTGATCTTCAACCCAGGAATCACAAAATTTCCCTGTCAGCTTCAGCAGGTCAACATTCTGATTCTGACATATTTTGGGGTAAACTGCAGAACCATGTATGGTGGAGGGAGAAGTATGGAGTTGTAATAGCTGCACACAAAACCCAAAGCAACTACTTATCAGCTGTATACCATTAAGAACATTGTGTACAATTAAAGAATGCAAATTACTGGTAGTTCTGTGCGGGGGCTCAATGGACAACACNTCTGCACATTCATATGTGCCCGGATTAGTTACATTCATTCAAAATACTGAATCATCTAATCACAAGTTGAGAGAGGAAGTATTAAAAAAAAAATCCCTAAATTCAGACAGTCCTTGAGATCATTGGAATACGTATTAGAGACAGATGATCCAATTCAGGAAAACCAAAAAAAAATCTTTTCATTTTAAAGATTAGCTGATGATCTGAAAAACTTCATTAAGACTCTAAAACATACTGTGAATTAACATTTAATTTCAGCCAGGGGGCTGAGTCTATGAGTTGTTGGAATGTGGCCATTTACTGGCAGAGGGATTGGCAAAAAAAACCTAACTCTTGTGACACATTTAGTTTTGCTGCATCAGGGAAATCAGACAAGACAGCTGAGTGCATGATTTTTTTGCTGCCAGTTAGAACTGACTTGTTGCATGCTTGGTGTTCATCAATTGCTAACAGAGTTCCAGATACTTCTAAGAGAAAATATTTCCTTTCTGTAAAGAAGAATTAATGTTTATGTCAACTATTATTTTCATTTTTGATGGTCGGATTCAACAGTTCTCATTGAGCAGGCAGGTTTTTTTGATAAAGCCCATTTCTGGACCAATCTCCATGTGTTACTGGTCAGGAAAACTCATAAGTATGTACCTAGGTGCTTCCTTTAAAGAATTCCTATCTAAATCAGTGCCTCCAGGAACAAGGAAGACAGGCAGTGCTGAGCACTTCAGCAAACCCAACTGGCTAGGCATGGGCTCAGCAAAGTCCCAAAGCACATGTTCAGCTCCAAACCTGTTCAACAGTCCAATGGTATTCATTGAAAGACTTAAGTAGGCAGAAAAATGATGGGCCTGACTGTATGTTAATGATCAAGAATAAAGTGGTTTTCTGAATCTTACTAATAATCAGGTGTCTAAATGGTCCATGGCCAGTCCTGGGCAGATAAAGCATTACTGACATTTTGCCTTTACCTTTTTTGCCTGGTCAAGAAACACCACAAAGAATCCTACAGTCAGGTCACTCAGAGTTATTTCAGCAGAGTATTTTGACTCCAGATTAAGAAGCATCCACACAGTTAAGGATTCACGTCCACAGGAGACTTGGCCCTGTCCTATGCAGTGTCCCATGGGAAATGTTCACAACTGCTTCTGTTCCATCCTCCCACAGCAATTTTACCCATCTCTTTTAAAATTCAGTGCTGCAGGCACAGACACAGCACAGAGCGGCTCCTTCTGCACTGACTCAAAGGCAACAGTTGGTGAAACATGACTAGGCAACAGAGCAGCTATTCCCTTCATCTTTTCTCTGTAATGAAGCTTGGTGAGAGATAGGTGCATTCCAAAAAAGATCTGGTCTTACTTTTAGTTCTCAGTTCATAAGGAGAGACAACATACCTTGAAAAGGACTAAACACTAATTTTGTGCTAAAAAACCCCATTTTTGTTCTCAGTTAACTTTATTATAAGATAAATGTTTAGAGACATGGACCAGCTGTGAATTTGCAGATGCACTCAATATATGTGGTGAATAAAAGTCTTGAAATGTTTGCTAGTTATAGATTCTTAAAGCCTTTTTTTCTGTACATTTTTATTTCTACTGTCACAGCTCCCTTCATGTCACTAGAAGTTATCAGATTTGATGTCGCTGATGGTTTCTCTGATGTTTTGTCATATTTCCATGCAACTAAATTTCATTTTGCTGAAGTTTGCTTTAAACCAGAGATCTATAAGAGCTCTGTCTTCAATAAAAAGGGGTAGAAGTGGAACTACTAGTTTAGTTTTTTTAAAACACATGTATTTTCATGCACATTAAATCCATCTGTTTCTAAAATGTATGCCTTACTTCAGTATGTAATTTGATAAAACCCAAAAGAAAGCCTTGGTGCTACAAACTTGAAGCAGAAAGAGAAAGAAAGTGAACAAGACCAAGAGCATAACATGGCTGGGAACTTTACAAAAGAAAAAAAAGTAAGGCCATTATATTTTTAGAAATCAAAAACATTAACAAGCCTCTCAGAAGATCTTGACAAAAATTCTCCATGCATTTTTAATCTTCTAGGAAAAAATTATAATAATCCCATAGGTTTGTAGTCGTGTTGCAATCATGAAATCATGAAATATGTTCACCTTTACATGAAGACCTAGGTCTTCTGTTTTAAGTATAAGTATCTAGGCTATGCTGAGGCTGCTTGTAACTTTTTAGATTCCTCTTTACTTGAGGGAGCTTTTATTTCAACACACTTCAAAAATATGACATCTATTTCATGAAGTAGGAAAAGCTTTCAGATCTCAACGGCAGCAATTTGCAAGCAGGGTGTCGAGGTTTAGGGTCAATCNTCCAACACTCCTACCCTAAAACTTTTCCACAGAGCACTAAAATCATTAAGCAACACCACAATGAGACTAGATAGGATTGTGTTAAAGATCAACTGTTCCTATAAATTACTCCACAGATGCAAGCTGGAATCCAAAATGTTGATATCTAATTAAAAATATAGAAGCCTAAACTGCATTTTAAGTATTGATCTGATTTCACAGGCATTTCTTTTGCTATTTTCAGCAGAAAGTGGAAAATCTCTGCACAAAATAGAATATCTTCAAAGTGCACTAAGCAGAAGCCTCTAATTCACAATTTATATTGCTTAGAAGATGTACTGTGGTTTCATAATTTTTCTGTACATGGGTCCACAATTAGTGCTAAATATAAAAGCTACAACATGATTTTTATAGCACACTTTTTCTTCTTAGCTGAGTTTTAAAAAAAACCAAACCAACAACTGTCTTGCTTGTATTTACTTCACATGCATAGGAAAAGAATTCCAAGGATGCCCTTCAGTTTCCTTCAAGTGACTTTTTTATTCACTGCTGTGCAAAAATATGTGCTGGGAACCAAGATGAATCTAAGTATCTGGGCACTGGGACACATATAGTAGTACCTCAAAGAGTAAATCCTTGGCATTCAGCTCTCTACAGCTGCTGCTTTATTCGTTTTGTGCAGCTTGATGCTCATCTGTTTTTCTTACTTGCCCTTTCCACAAGGAATGAATCCTTCTGCTCTAGAGATCCTTTCCTTCTGCATTCATCCCACTGACATTCCTCAGTCGGATCCTCCTGCTCCCACCATGGCACATGGCCTCTTTTACTGACAACTGGCTGCTCACAGGTCAGGTACATTGGCAGGAAAATTTTCACCAGGAGAAATAAATTAAAAGACAGTTGATGTAGTCAGGTCTTGAAAAGATTAGCATGGATTTACTCTGACATCAAATCCTCCTAACTCCACTCTGAGCACAAAGGAAACTGAAAGAGGAATTGTTATATGTGACCCACAGGAAGGATCTACATTTAAAGTTGTACCACCAAAACTTTATCAGTGGGGCCAGGAAAATAGGAAAGGACATTTTGCTTGAACAGTCATGTCAGAAAAAAATCCTTGGATAGCAGCTAATAAAAATGCGCCCTTCACAGATAAAGAGAGATTTTGCCTCCTAAATTAGGATTAACTATACTAACCCATGTTTTTATTACCTCAGCATTGTTTCATTCACACTTAGAAGGGACTGACAGTTTTATTAAATATCATCAATGCCTTGGGTAAGGGCAAGTCCTTGCTGTAAGTAAGATTCAGGTCTTCTGGGTTGTTACAGATGTTGTTTGTAGGGAGAGCAGAGCCTGTTTATAGCTCAGTGACAAATACCTCTCTCTGTAGGTTCTTTCAAGGCACAAATTTTAATCTTGTCTTTTAAATGTAAAAGGTGGCATTGCTGTGGATGTTTGTCTTTAGTCACTTCAACACATTTCACACACAATTTGCAATGCAATCTGATCCTTGTTGCAGCCTGGTGATGTGGATGTAATAAGGGACTGCCACAACACACTCACTGTTTCCAAGACAACAAACTGGATACTACAAACATACAGGTCTGTAAAGTAACAAGTTTTTTTCCAAGCAAGGCATGCAAATACAGCAAGAAAGCTCACACCTGTCCCTAGCAAAGGCAGCAGTAGAAATAAATTACCCATTTTATAATTCATTTAGTGCCTACTGGGTAGCTACAAAATAAAGATCTCATTTTACATTGCATGTTTCCATTTCAGTTAGAATTTGTTTCTAACCAACCTTTCCCTGATGACATCAGATTGGTCTCTGGAATAAGAGTGAAAGAGATTATCAACTATTTTTCTCGTTAAAAGATGTCAGCTTCTGTCGTCCTTTTGCTGTCCAGCCTCAAAAGAAAGGATGTGATAGATTTCATCTCCAATGCTTGAATGTCAGATGTGAGGGAAAAAACTCATACTGAAAGATGATGTCGCAGCCTATATCTAGGTAGAAACTTCCTCCTTACTTCTTGTCTTTCTGTATGAGACAGGCACACACATGTGTATCATATCTGTCAACATTATAATCTCACAGAAATTCCTATGGTCAATTAATTTAGAAGAATCCTTCTAACTGTATTAGTTACATTGAGACAGTTGGGTTAGCAAAATATAGTAGGAGATCACTGAGTGGAAATGAGTCCAACCAAAATTTATTACATTGCCCCAAACTCAAAGCAAATGGAGTTAGGTTATTTTACAATAGGTTAGCAGCGGGCCCTCAACAGGTCATTTTTCCCCCAAAGCAAAAATAACTGAAGCCTCTGCCTCTTGTAGCTGGATTCAAAAACTGGACCTCTGAAAGAGCCAATGCAAACATACACTTAAAAGGCTCTAGATTCTATCTCTCTTGGAAATCCCATTTACAGACAGTGAATTTTTAGTCACATGAAATCAATGTTTACAATATATGTATTGCACAGTATATATCTGTTACCTTCAAGAAGCATGGAAGATTCCTCCAAAATTATTGCAGATCAATTGCTTGTATGATGAACATTTAATATACATGCATTCCCAGCTTGCTTCTAACAATAAGCTTAACCCATGCAGACAGAAGAATATCTCAAAGAACAGCATTGTAAAATCTTATGCAAAGGTTTGAAGAGAAAAACAACTTTTTATTAATAGCTGATTCTGCTATAAGCTCAGTTCCCACTAAAAATCAGTGACCACTGATTTTTCATAGTGGAAATAAATTAGTACCAAGCTTCCTCATTTAGAAACTAAATGGGAGTGGAATCCTGTGAAAAAAAAGGTGATTGCCTGCATTAATTGGATAAACAGCTGCAGGGGGCTGACCTTTGCTGTTCTACAGGGAGAAAAGGCAGGTTGGCTCCTCCTGATACAACGTTTCTTCCAACATGAAGAGGATCAGGCCAGCAATGTCGGCATAACATAGAACAGGTCCTCTCCACAGGAACAGCAGACACTGCACTTGAAGGAGCTTTCTGTCTTCCACTTTTGCATGAAGAACAGTGTCTTTAAAATGAATCCTTTCCCCTCACCACCTTTCACCAGTCCTTAGACAGGTGATCAACCAAAGCTTTTCCTTTTTCCACCTAGCAGAGAGATTGCCATTTCTGACAAGAAATTATGAGTCAGACAGTAAAACCTTCTTCCTTTCCGCAGGTATCGTGTGCATCTTTGCAAGTTCTTTGGTACAAAGACCATCTTGATGTGCTTTCTTAAAGTATCTTGAACACTTTGATCTTCACTTCAGACTCCCACTGCTACCATAACTCTGATTACATTGCTCTGATTATCTCAAAACAAATCACTTATTCTTCTACTTTCATTCCCAGCAGAGAAAAAAAGGCCTGACAAGTATTCCATTTCATATAGACTCTAATCAAAGACGGCTACAGTTTTTAAAATATGTAAATACAGGCAGAGATTTGCTTGCACTTCATATCTTCTCCTAACTCTGAAAGAGCAAACATTTTTCCAAGCGCACAAAGTAATTTAAACCTTATGACACCTTTTGTCTCTTTGCCAGAAGCATAGGCCCCTCAAGCCCCTTAAAGGAGAGAGAAGAAAAAAAAAACAAAAAAACCCCCAAAAACTAAAAAAACATGAACCCAAACCATAAAAGTTGAAACAAGACATGGGTCCTTTATCTACATCCACTGACCATTTCTGTTCATCCAGGGTTGTTACATTTAAGCTTTCCCATCACACTCATTTTTATTGTACACCCAAATTAGTTGCAACATTTTTGCATATCACTTTCATGATGTGAAAGCACACGGATATATTTTCTTAGAACCGCCTGCAAAGCTGAATGCCAGGAAGTTGCAACTCTAATGCTCCCTCTTATACATATAAAATCTCTTTGGCAAACACATCTTACAAGGATAGGGAGATTTAAACACAGAACAGCCATTGCTGTTAGCTGGGATTATTCCCAGGGAAAAGTTTCTTTCCACAATGCCACAAGCATCCTCTGTGAGCAAGTGGGATCACAGATCCCACTTGCAACAAATGGGACATGTGGGGAACCTCAATAGAAGAGAAAAAGCTTTACATCACAGAAAACATTGCCCTTGGGATTGAAACATGGGTATGGGAACTCTTTACAAGTGAAGGATTTACAGCCCTATATTTATGAGAAAGTGTTACACTGCTTTGAAAGTATTCTGCCTGAAAAACCAAATAAGATGAATTCACGTTCAGGAGTGTTATTTACTCTTCCAGCACTGTAGCAATAAACTCACATGAGCGTGCCATTTTGTACAGCTTTCTCGGCGCTCACTTCTTCCAGAGCAGAGCACCCAAGCACATCCATGTTCATGCACTCACACAGACTCCACCTGCCAGCCCCTCTGGAATTCGTTTTCTCCCTAAGTGTGTCCTTGCAGAAGAAATTGTTACATGTACAAGTTAGGGACCATTTTTAAATCTGCATTTCTACACGCCCTAATGTAAAACAGATTTTCATTGTCAGCTAACTTCATGATTACATAATAAAAAACGTCCAAGACTTTGATCATAAAGAAGAGCTAACTTCCTTGAAAAGTAAATGGTAGCATGCATAAAATGATAAAGGTTATGGATGTTGAAAAGGTGTAGGTGTTGGAACATGGTCTTCTTTACATAGTGACAACCGCTCAATTTCCATCAAGTGCTGATAAAAGTAATCGTTCCTGAAGATAATCAGAACTGAAGAGTGTGCTTGTACTGGCCTTACAAGAATGCGGGGAGGATAACAACATTGATGATCACACAATGTTCAGATATCACAATAAAGAGGGCCTTGGAGATGTGTTAGAAAGACAGAGTGGTGTTCAGTAAGCTGTACGTCATGCATGAAATCAAAGGAGGACCAAACTGCCACGATGAATCAGAGCCTTCTCCTTGTCCTTGCTCCTACCAAGGCTGCACACTGCCAACCTGAGCTGGAGAAGATGGAAACAAAATCAAAATCCTCTCCCAGAAGAAGTACCATAGAGCTGTTTTTCCAAGTACAGCTCAGTTCTCAGCACCTGTTGCCCTGTATAGCTTTTGGCAGGCTCTAGGTGCAATGACAGACAAATAAGAAACAAAAAATCCTTGAAATCAGTGAGATAGTTAACCACAAAACTGTTTCTCTGGTTCTGTTGTGCCCTGTGTTCTCCTACCACTAACTCTTCTCCCTTGTAAAATTATTTAATTGTGAGATGACAGAGACTTCGGATTAAGTCAAGTCAAGCAAAGACTATATGGACTTTGATTTAAACCTTGAACAGTTTACAAGAAAGTTTAAAAAACAAGAAAAAGAAAGAACAGGAAGAAAAAAAAAAAGGAAAGCATAGAAGTTAATTCTATGAAACAGCAACAGCAGCCACCTGCCAAAACCTATGCCTTTTACCACTGTGATCAAATTAAGGAACTGCCCTGTCTCCTTCTTCTCCATCAAAAGGTAGCGTTGTTGGATACAAATAATACCTTGAAATAAAGTCTCCACCACCAATGACACTTCAAGACAACTTTCCTTTTGTGAGAGCACATGAGTTGCTGGTCCCCAAGAGCAACCTGTAAGTTATGGATACACAAAAGCAGTTGCAGCACTGGCTTCCTTGTGGTGCCTAGAGACCACAGATACCTGACAGTGAATAATCAGGGTGAAGTCAAACAGAGACAAGAAGTCTTTGTTTGATACTTACTATGTACAGGACATATAGGGGGAAACCAGCCTGCATCCAGAAACCTAAGAGCAAAATCCTGATGCTGCTGACCCACTTAATCTCTCTCACTTCTTGTCCCCTTTTCCTTCATAGTCTTTCCTATCTCATCTATTCAGGTGAAGCTTCACACAGAAATTATTGTCCTCTATCTTTACAATTCTAGCATGACATGGCTGGATCTCTAGTTTGACCTTCTTTTAGTTCAATGAGGAAAAAAAAGTAAAATTATTGGTAGAACAAAAGGAGGTCTTAGGGGACCTTGGACATACTAGCTCATCCTTAAGTACTCCTTTTCATTTAAGGAATCTACAAAATAAAAGTGATGTATTCTGCGAATAGCTTTCCAAATTAACAACCTGGGGGTCTGGGATATTTTATTTTTTTTGTTTTTAGTGCTTCAAGGGCACAAGCTCTCTTCCATATAAACAGTTAACAGAAGACATAACAAACTAAAACCTACACTGTGCCAAACAAGACAACAGGCTCTGAAGTGCCCCCATGTTGCAGCCAGGACAAGGCTGTGCCACTCTGCTTGTGAACACTGTGAGCCAGCTGCAAACAATGGAAGCGCAAATCTACATGGATTTCACAGCACACGTTTCTTGCAAAAGCAGGACTCTGAGACTGGATCATTTGTTTCAGATTTATCTGAGAGCAGCATGATACTCCCAATCCCTATAAAACATCTACCTGCAATTAACTGCTGCTTTACAAACTCATTCAAGAGGTCGTTACTTCCTGCTCTTTCATAGAGATTTCCCCTACCATCTACCTTTTGACAAAATCTTTCATATTATCTTTTGTTACATTTTGTTTTGCTCATGTTGTACGACAATGTAGCTTCCGAGTCACTAAGAGCTTTAAACTTTGGCCTTTCATAACAAAAGGAGAAAATTTAAAAGGCTGCATTTCTTTTTGCAGCTTCAAACAGGGAAGGAAAGGGAGTAGATAGAGAGATTTCATAAAATAAAATATAATCAGAGAATACTGAAGCCAGGTCCTACAAACAGGTCTTTCCACAAAATATTGGCAAAATAAGAAAAACTCCCTGAACATAACATTTCTTTTTCTTTATCCATCACAAAAACATAAACTTAATAATACATTGGCTAAACACTTCCAAATGGCCAGAAAACACAAGATAGACACCATCCTGACTCTTTATAGCACAGTTGAACCCGACAGTCCTAACAGATCTTCAGACATCTGAGGTAGGATGTGTGAAAGTGGTGCAAAAGTGTCCTTATTTTCCAAATAGTTTGTTGATCATGAAAAAAATATGGAACAAGGGACTTCTGCAAGACTTGTAAAGACAGTGTAGGCCCATGGAACTGGCACAAAACCACTTAACCGAGAGGGTCTTTTTCCTGCAGTGCTGTAGAAAGCACACCCACACCAGTCAAAGATAGTGAGACAATAATTCATTCCAAGACCTGTATTTGGTAGCCAACAAAGAGTTCCACAGCTGACCTGACCACAAGTCATGATAGGAGATGTCAGACATCTTGCTCATCCAAAAAGTCTCTATTTTGGCATAAGCACACAGGTAAGCCCCCGGTGTGGGTGGTTTTGCATGTGCAAATGTGCAGGGAGGAATGTGAGAGTAATTCGATCTGCATTGTCGTGGTCTGGGCAGGAGGCCACTTCTCTCTGTATTGCACTTCATAAGACAGGTCCAGCCCACTATGTTGTTTAAACAGCAATGCCAGGGTGAAGCTGATGGCACATGCCACTACTTGTTTCTGGTGCTGCCAAGCTCTGCTCCACATTCCAGGGAGCCAATCCTGCTGACAACAGTCCACAGCAGCAGACCATGTCTCAGCCTTTTGGGATCTGCAGTCCCTCCAACATGGCAGAAATGGACTTGTCACATCTAGGTGCCCAGGGTGAGGTGACTCATTCCTCAGGGTAAATCCACAGAAAAGATGTTGAGCTTAGTGACCACAGGATGGTTTGGGTCAGCGCCCTGGCCAGCACAGGGCTTCTCCTGAAGCCTACCAGCTCCATCACACTCCACATAGACTTCTGCACACTTTTTATGGCCCTCCAGCACCACCTCTCCAAGGTGAGCAGTTGGTCCTGAAGCATCAAACCTCTTCCCTGGTCAGTTGCAAGGATGCCAGTCTCCTAGTGCAAAGGCACCATTCTGCTCCAAACACCTCAGGTCTTACCTAGCTGTGACAGAGGGTCCTCATCCTGCACTATTGCATGGTCAAACTCGAGTCACTTTGTCCCTTTCACGCCTTTCAGATGATTTCTAACCTCCTCCAGGTTACTTCCACTGCATGCACTACGGAGAAATGGCTACAGGTAGCATGAGGAGGTAGTAGTATCACCAATTGGAATGTGCTACTTATCACCAACACAGCTTTAAAGAACAGTTAGATCTTCACTGCCACTGAATTCATCATCTCTTCTGCAGGCATCCTCAATGTACATGATACCAGTTAAGTAACAGCCTTTCCACACAGGTGTCACGGGATTCAATCATTCTTGAGAAAGAATTCATAGAAACAAAAGGAATAGAAGAAGTGACAGCAGCTTATGGGGAAGGTGGTCTCTTGCTAGGACAACAGACAGACACTTCAATATAAAGAAATCCAAGCTGAAGGGATAAAGCAAGACCTGCTTGATGCAGAGCTAGGTGCATTTTGAGTAGCATTTTTCCTATGCAGCAAGAAGTCAGCATGACCATTTGCTTAAAGTATTGAGCAAGAACTGATAAGCACTTTTCCTACAGATTTCACAAATACCCTCCAAATGAGGACTTCAGGAATTTAGAGGCCTTCCCTTTACAGATAAAGGAAGAAAACATAATTTGGTGTTTCTCTGTAACTCACTCTCCTGTCTCATTCTGGATATCAGTGGAAAATGAAGGAAAATTCTGAAAAAAAAAAGAAACTAATAGGGTGGAGAAAAGAAATAATGACTTGTTTTAGGTTTTCCCCAAGCTAGTATTTTTACCTCAAGACTTTTGTTTTAAAAATTTGGAGGAGAGAAGGGATATAAAACCTCTTCCCCATAAAAAAGAGGAAAATCAAGGAAAAAAATATTTTTGTTTTGGGATAATGATTACCTTTTTCTTAGACACTTTTTACAGATCCATTAAAAAAAAAATCAGTGCTTTCAGTGACAATGTGTAAATGAGGGAAATCTGGAGTTTATCATGGCGGTGGAGACAGCTGAAGTAAAAGAGTTATGGGACATCAAGTATACAAAGTAATAAGATGACCACTTTGACCACTAGCATCCTAACTCTAAGACTTCTCTGCTCAAACAGCAGTGCTTATGTACTTCTCTCACTATGCCCATTTCCATTATAAGCCCATCTCCAAAGTCAATTAAAATATTTAGGTCATTCTTTGACTTAGAGAATTTCTGTCTAATGGAGAACAGGACTTTTGGCAAATGATGCAGACCTTGGGACACAGAGCAGGAAGGAATAAACAAGTCTCTCCACCTCCTACAGTAGCATCCACAGCTTAAACTGATACAGGCAGCATGACTAGAAACCATAATGGTTCTGTCCTGTGTGAGGACCATTAGCGATATATAGCAGTAGTAAGCTGGGCAGGTCACCCAGCTCCCATCCTATGGCATGTTAAACTAAGGGAAAGGACTGCAGAAACTGAAGAAAAGGGAATTCCTGAATCAGAGTCATGAAACACATGAGACTCATTATGCAGAGAAGAACTGGAGGGGATGTTTCCAACGCTATCATACTAGTATCACTTTACAGCGACTAGCCCTTTCTCCTTAGCTCAGACCTGTTTGCTGAAGTTCAGAAATGCATCTGGTTGAAATAAGAATGCTATCTTTGTAAATGACTTTCTGTGTAAAAGAAGAACATTTTAGTTTGTTTATTTCTGATGGAGGAGAGAGAGAGGAAGCAAAAGGAAAGCAGAACAAAAGATAAGCAGGCATTTATGGTTTGCCTTCAAACCTCCTCTTATTTGACTGAACTTGTTCCAGTCCCTTTCAGCATGACTGTCACATTTATCAGTTCATTTAGCTGTATCTAAATTTCTCTGAAAGAGTAAGGAGAGTAAGAAAGCTCATGTGGTTAGAAAGAAAAATTAAGAATTCAAAAAGCTGAAATTGTTTTCAGACAAAGCATATAAATAGGAAATTAACTGTGGCATTAAATGCAGAAATGCAGGTGAAAAAGAGGAGAAACCAGAAAAAGATCTCAAGCTATGTATTGAATCTTCTTTCTATAACATGAGAAGCAAAAAGCTCAGCAGAGTCAATAGGTCCAACTGACTGGTAGGGTGTGGAAGGAGGGCTGAGAGCAGGGGAGAGTGTTGTGGAGATGTTAAATGAATGCCGTGCACCAGCATAAACTCCTGAAAAACTGAAGAACTCTTTATTTTGGGGAAAAAGGAAGGACTGCTGTGGATGGTATTACCGTACAGGTTGACAAAATGAACAGTAACAAGTCAACAAAGCAGAGGGCATTTGCCAAGTAATCCAAAGGATGGAATGGCTGAATTATTAACACCATATGTAACCTCTCACTTCAAACACCTTTGGTACTGGAGGACTGAAGGTTGGCTGTTTGTGGGCTTTGTTTAAAGATTTCAGACTAAGTACAGGCCTGTTAGTCTAACTATACCAAAAAGCAGACATTACAATGAAATGCAGAACCAGAGGGCACCTGGATAAATAAAGTCTAATTGAAAAATGTTATCCTGGCTTCTGTAAAGAGCAGTCCCTTCTTACAAGCCTCTTAGAGGTCTTTGAAGGGATAAAAAGTTGAATAAGATCCATTTACGCGACATGGTCTACTTGGATTTCTTACAGTCTTTGACAGATGCCTTCACATAAGGACTCTAAGGCCACTAAGCAGCCAAGGTACAGAAAGGTTTGTCTTGACAGGTATAAATAGTTCATAAAAAGGAAACAGAAGATCTGTGGTAATGGTCAATTCCCACAAAAGAGGGAGGTCACCTACTGTGTATGGGTGACCTGTGTTCTTCCACATATTCACAAATGGCCAGGAAAATAGGAGGTGAGCAAGGAGCACAGTACAAAGTTTCATCAGGCAGTAAGGAAAATGGTGAAGAGTTACAGTGAGATCTGGCTGCGACAATAGGTAGTTTCATGAAAATATCAGCTCAGTGCTTAGCAGCAGCCAAAAAAGCAAACCAAATATTAAGAACTGCTAGAAAATAAATGCAGAGCAAAATAGATGATATTGCTGTGCTCCCATGTAAAACTGGTTTGCCCATACCTCAATAATGTATACATTTTGTAGTTGTGTTTGAAATTTGTTGGCTGGGCAACTGCAGTACTACCTTATACCGTTTTGAACAAGTCTGCTAGAAATGTAAGTCTAGAAGAAAATTTCCATTGAAAAGGTAAAGAAGTGACAATATCCCTTCTTAATGCTATATGCAGGACATCTAGAACAGAAGTGTTTCAATAACATTTGTTATTGTTGTTCTATCTATTGTTATTGGTAATGGTAATGGTTCTATCTATCGTTATTGTTATTTGTTATTGTTATTCTATTTGTTTTCTATCTATCTATATATTGCTATTGTTACTCTATCTAAATGCCAAAAGATTTTAAATTGTTAGAAGCATAAAGAAAATGAATGTAATCTTCTTTTCTTTCATTTGTTTTCTAATAGAAAATTGGGAGAAAGGAAAATAAGAATCATCTTGAGAAAGCTAAATGTCTGCACTATTTTTCTCCAATGGAAAAAATCTTTTGTCAGCTGGTTCTTTCTCAATATCACCGATGTTGTGCATTCTGAACGTAACTACAAAACATATATACTCTAGAATCAAGATTTTAGAGAGAAGCTGGTAAGGTAGAGTCAGAAACAATGCCAAGCAAATCAAATTACATTTGGCATCAGCTTTCAGATACACATTCTCAAAAAGAATCTTCAGGTGCTACTGCAATGTAATCACTACATCTTCACAGCAATCAGAAAAAGCATTCTGATGACATATCAATCTGTGTAATATGTCCTAAGGAGAGACAGTGTGAATTTCATTGCTTTCCCTGCATTTAAAAATGGATTGTGGAAACACTGGAGAACATATAGGTGGTCTATCATTATGCAGATGACCTTAGGAACAAAAAATATTTATGAGCTGACGGCACCATTTGATAATGTTTTATAGCAAACAACGTCAGTGGTCAAGCTTCTGTCTTGTTTTCTAGCTACTGGAGGGAACCTCTAAGAGAACATGTAAAAAAATGGCTTAACCACTATTGTTGGCTAAAAAAATGGAATTAGTATTTAATTCATCTAATGGCATATTATTAAAAAGATTGACAAGAAAGCAGCAAGTTAACTTTTTAACAGGATTGCAGATGTGAAAAAAGCTGTATCCTTCAGTGGAAGGTCTAATCTGCTTTAAATTCTGTACTGAATTCTTTGGTTGTCAAAGTTGTGGTTGTATGGATGGTTGTCAAAGACCATGTCAGATCTTGTGCCACAAAGATTTGGGATGTTTGATTCAGCTGAGGATATATGTACTTCACATAGTGAACTCATACTGCTACTCATGAAAAAATTTACTAGGTCACTATTTTCTATATTTCCTGCATTCTGGATGTGGAAATGTAATACACCATTTCAAAGGCTACTGAGATATGTAATTATCATTCTTTAGTCTGTGGTTAGAAAAGCTGTACAGGGTCACTAACACAGCAGTCTCTTATGGTGGCATATAGAAAAGATACTGAATCACCAAAAGGTCCTTTTACAAGTCCTTTATAAAGCTTTATTTCTGGGAATGATTCAGCAGAATCTCTCCTCAATAAAATTTCTTACTGAAGAGCATTTTTGATTTGGCAGACTTTTGTTGTTGTTGTTGTTGTACAGAATATCTCAGATGAATTATTAATATTATTTGTCCTGTGTTTGACCTTAATCTTACTTCTAAGGATGTCCTTGCATATTCCCTGATCTGCCTGTCCCATCCTGCAAGACTTGTCTTGCTTGAATAAATCCCAGTCAGCCACAAGACACTCAAAAGCAATAGGAGCATATTTTTTTCTCCCCTTAAGTCTTTGCCCTCCTCATAGCCAATGTCATCAAAAGCTGTGGTTCTGTCATTAGTTTCACTTACTCTCTTTTTCCTTCTCAGTCATTACAAAATCTAATTCAAAATGGGGTTTAGGTACCTGTCTTTCAGGTTTGTTAAAGGCTTGTGCTTTTATTTAACTTAAACCTGTTCCCAGGTGGACCAAGCACAGGCCTTCTTGGTGCCTCCTCCCACACTGCCTCCAACTTTAAATGATCACCTGGATTTCTCTCTTTTCCTGCTTTCACAATCTCAGCTGGCAAAGCTTCTTGACTCAGATAGGCAGCTGCCTTTGCATCCAAGGAATTTTGCATTAAATGTGTTGAAGAAACAATTTCATGCAATTTCTTTATATGAAATCATAGTAACCAGGATCATCCTATTATGATGAGGTTGCTGTTGCTTTCAGATGCTTTACCAGCACAAAGCAGGCTTCACCTCTGGCAAAACAAGTGAGTAATAGTGTCTGATAATGTCCCATATCCAAAACTAAGATTATCCATTTTTCAGTAACTCAACTGCTGAATTTTCAGAGGTTAAATACTATAAACTCCAATGCACACCTTACCTTTCTCCATACAGCATAGACCGGCTGTCATAACATTGCTTCCATAGGTGTAGTCCTTTCACAGCTCACACAGAATCAGTATCTTTAAAAACAAACTTTAAAAATCTTTGTAAAGGATTTCCACCTCCCCACCCCCTCTGAGTCTTTCTCCGGAACTGAAATGACTAAAGCAACAGGCATGTTGGGCATATTAGCCACTCTCCTTCAGACACGTGAGAGTGCTGGAAACTCTGTGTCAGTTACCATGTCCAAGAGCAGATGCTATGCCAAGTCATTCATAAATGCCAGCGTTCTTGTCCCTAGCTTAACTTTTTTTTCCCTCTCTCTTATTTTATCCCCACCACCAACAGGGATCTTCCTCACCCTTCCTCCAGCCGATGGCTGTGAGCTCCAGAGATTCCCTGGCTGCCTTTCTCTCTCCCACTGGCATGAGGCACAGGAGCTGCTCCAACCCTCCAGTTCCTGACTGAGCCCTCATAGGACTGAAAAGAGAGAAAGAAACAACACAGCTAGTGAGGGAAATTCCCCCTTGTCACTGACCACAGCCACCTTCAGCTGATATAGCTTCTGAATGCTTCCTCCACCCCCCTTGCTCCATCCTTCTCCTTTTGAAGGTGTCAAAACTGCAGGGGTGACCGAACATGATTTAAGTTGATGGCCAGGAGGAGGGTTCCTTAGAGACACCAGTTGGGCGCCTACCCAATACCAGGATTGCCCATTCATCCCAGGCATCTTGGAGTAATGTGCAGTGCTGTGGAGTCACTGAGGGTGAACTAAGCAGGATGAAAACTCCATGGCCCCTGTTCTGGCATCAGCCTTCACTCACCAGACCAGAGATTCACACACATATCTTTTCCCCAGCATACATTGAACATAAATGTGTTTTCTTGCATTCATACTGAATGTGGAACTACATGAAGAAATTGAAAACACGCAACAGCTTATACTTTTCACCTGTTATCCACAAAATAGGGTCACTTTTATCTGACAAAAATGCGGAGTTTCTTCCATACTTCGGTTTTAGTGAAAATAGTGGTGGGTATAAGGCAGCCTCACTCCAAGACCAGCATACCCATCATCTCTAAAGCCAAAGAAGGCAGATTACAACATCAGTTACCTCTTTTGATGCATGCAGCAAATACAGATTACCTGAAGAAAGACTGGGCTGTTCCAGGAGCCAGTGAAGCAACATCAGGGAGCAACTGCCACTTGGGTCAGATGCTGTGAGGCCCAGGAGCCTCCTTCCTCCTCTGCGCTCAAAGCATCATGCTGGGCCTCCCCTGGTAAAAGCACCAAGGTGTTACCCATGCAAGCAGCCCTGGCAGAGACAACCTGACTGTTGCAGTTGGGCTACACCAGCTGATGGAACAATAATGGGGCATTCATGCTTGACAGCCTGGGACAGAGCAATGTCACCACTATTTGCTGAAGGGGGAGAAGGAGTCTGCTAAAAAGGAGACACAGATCCACATCAGGACGTTTTTGTGGAAGGAGAGTCTGTGGCTTCTTGAAACTGGAAGAAAAAGCCTCTCCACAGTGTTATGGGCAGCTGTTAAAAAGAAGGACTAACAGCTCCTGAGTCCAAGGAATTAATCGAGTGAAGCGGCTTATATAGAAAATGCACAAATTGAAATAATTCCTGACAGGAAAAAGTGCAATTTATCCTTGTATACCAGGATATGCCCTGCAAATTGAATCTGAAGTAAACAGCAGGTAAGAAATTAAACCTGCATCTCCAAAGCCCTTGCTATGCAGATCTTTATGTTTCTTAGATGCCCTCCAAATGAACTTCTAAATCTATTGCCCTGAGACTTTAGAGGGTGCCTGATCTAATGACAGGAAGAGCATAAGAGCTCTGACACTTCTACTGCTTCTAATTGGATACATTGGCACTTCATGAAGTAACAAACTTTTCTGTGATGCTGTAGGCTAACCCAGAAGGGGGTAAGCCTCTTGTTTTGGAGAGGAGATGAAAACAACACTTATATTTCTCATTACTGCTGTAGTAGTGGTCTATTATCAAGCCTTCCCTCAAGATACCGGCGGGTATGAGATAGTCTATTTTTTGGTTTCTAAGCCAATGCCTTAATGTCTACAGCTGTCTGGAAGCAGCACAAATAATCCCATCCTGGCTTGGAAGGAGGAGAAAACTTGCATGCAACACTGAATGAATGTCCTAGAGAAGCAGTGACCAATGATTCACTTTGAGTAATGCTGACTCACTTCAAGGTACTTTCCATGTACACACACACACACTGAGAGAGTGAGTGAAAATAAATGCCTGATCTCAAGAAAGTTCAAACCAAATATTGTTGTAACCTTTTACTTTACCCAGGGAGAAAAATTGGTCTCCTTTTTTATGGAGAGAGACTGTTTGGCAGAGTAGCCAAAAACAGTTGTTTTTGTTTTTACAGGAGTTTGAAATCCAGAGATAACTGTTAAGGACAAGTTTTTAGGGTGTGTGGGGCAGGCCACAAAATTGCAAGGGCTACAAGCCTGGAATATGTAAGCAAAGGCTTGTAAATGCTGCAGGGCCTCAGCACGTACATCTGTCCTGGAGAATGGGGCAAACCTGAGCACAGTGGCAATGGCTGTAAGTAGTATTTGCAAAATTTGTCATTCTGATAATATCAGAGGTGTCTTACTTGTGAGCCAGGAGCCCGCAGACCAGTTCCCCTCTCTCTGTCCTGCAGAAATATGACCTCAGTGGAATCTTCCTCATCCATGAAGTGCAGGTACTGGGCTGAAGGAGCAGTAAGACCCTGCTCTGGTACTTCTGTTTCCCCTTTCTAGTGTCTAGATCTGTCCTAGCAAGCGCTCTGCCTAACTCCACTCTTCTGTTACTCAACCATATCTGCTGCAGCCTTGTCACACTGTCAGTTTCTACTTTTTTCTTCAGTTCTCTGCAATTCTTCAGGCACACACTGCTGTTTTGGTACACATCTCATGGTCACAGCAGTGACACACCTCTTTGCTTCACAAAGTCCTACCATCTCAAGACACAGCACTTCTTGGAAACACCTCCTAGGCCTGAGAGATATCTTTGGCCAACTCACTAGACTTGTGAGATCTCCATGCTGCTCCTGAACAGGTCTGAACACTTTCACTTAATGCCATCATTGCCAAAGCCAGCAGGAAGTGATACGCTATTCCCTTCAGCTTTCTGGCAGGATCAAGTTGCACACAAAGTGAGTGCCACTGCTTTGTGCAGTATCGTCACAGATGCTTTCATGGTTTTGGGATGGGGGTTGGTGAGGTGGTGTTGCCTCTCTTTTCTATGTTTGCTTAATCCCAAGTTAATTCCTTGTGAATTAGAAGCCTAAGAAGGAGCAATATTGTCTTGGAGCTCTCCAATATGGGCACTGAGCTGAGCTGTTAGTCTCAGGAAGGTGCTGGGAGGCTTGTGGGATGGGACAAGAGGCATGGCTTACGGCCAGGAAGAAACTATGATGTCAGGCAACAGCCACAAGCCAAGTATCCCTTGCAGGACTGATTTAGAAAGCAGATCTTCACACAGTGCTACCATTGCCTCTGCAGTGCCTTTCACTGTAATAGTCCCTTCTCTGCATACACATGCATAGCTGGTGAGAAATCGTATGCCAGCCTGTGCACCTGCAGGGAAGTAAAGTAAGTCCCAGAAGCCCTTAATTACCCCCACCAAATGTTGGTTAAGAGGCTGCCATAGTGCCTGGATCTGAGTGCAAGTACTGCCTGCCAAGGGGAAGGACGTGGAACACCTGCTTCAGCGTGGGAGTCAACAGGCTTTTCATTAATTAAATCAGATAGGAATAAATAATGCCAGTGATAATAAGAAAGAAAAAGTGAGTCCAGATTATTAATATCAAAACAGATAGAAACTGCTGACACACAAAACTTTTCCATTGAAAACTGTCCTGCTCCCCTCCCTTTCCCTGATATTGTTTTGAAACTTCTCATTGCCATGTGTTATTAAATGGAAAACTTTCCACCTCTAGTTCTTCAAGGCATCCAAAATGTGATTTTTTCCCCCTTTCTGAGCAAGAGTTAACACCAAGGAAACTGAGGCACAGGAATTATGGAAAGCTGAATGCTGCAGCTGTTGCAGCTTAGAGACCACACTGCCCTCACCTGTTTCACTACGAAGGGGTATGGGCTGGCAGTTACCACCTCAGGGATTTCAGGCTGTCCACACAGCAGTGAGATCACCCCAGTGCAAGGCATACAATAGTTGTACTGACCTGTAGCAAACCCTCCAGATGAACCATGTCACCCAGACCCTTGCTTGCCCACCCTCAGGTGGGATGCTTGCCCATCCCCAGCACCATTCAGAGGTCTGCCCAAACCCACTCTCACCAACTGGTTACTGTTACAAAAATAAAAGATTTTAATGGCCCTGGATGCCTGTTTATCAGCAGGACTGGGGAAGCAGAGGATTTGTACATATGGGCAGCAGAAGAGGGAAACTATCTTGTGGAACCAGGGGCAAGGGGATAGTTTCCCCACCAGTTTCACTGGGACTACAGTGTCCTGCAGCCATCCTGCTTCCCAGCCCAGCTCCCTTCTCACCAAACTGGAACCTCATCAACCAACCAGCAGCCAGCAAAACCAGCCAGGCATCCTCGGGCTGGTGATGTTTCCCCATGCCACTGCACTGAAGCTCCTCCTGGCCATAGCCCAGAGGGAGACAACTTGAGACTGGGCTGGCTGGGGATGGCTCCAATCAGGTCCTGGCTTAGTGGAGTATTGCTTGTCCTGAGCTGGAGTATCAGACTTGGTACTCTATCAGGGGATTTACCACACAATAAGGATTTTGTTAGGGATTTCACAGAGGACCTCTCTGGAGAGAACATGCTTTGCCTGATCTCCCTTCAGTTCATTTGGCTAAGAAGACACCTTATGCTGCACTGTGCTTCTCCTTCCCTTCCTTCCCTTGCTCTGGCCTTTTCTGTGAAGAGAAACAGCAACTCAACTAGTCACCTTCCTGAGAAGTGGTGTCATGTGTTTGCAGGAAAGGAGAGGATGAGGGGCGAGGTGCTTGTTCTCACCTCTGACAGTGCAGCAGGACCATGCATCTCCACACGTCCAGCATCTCCCAAGAACTGCATTCTGCAATGTGATGTTCCAATGTCAGAGCCAACTGCAGCTACAGAAAAATGAAAATTCCTATATGCATAATCTTTACAGGCACCATCAATGGTATGAGGCAAAACAGCTTTGAAAACACTTATGTTCCAGCCACTCCCAATACTGGACATATCATCAATAATAAATCATACCTTTCAATTAACCTTGATTTTTGTTTTTCCTCAGCACAAAGCTAGCCAACAAATTATTGTATTAAAAATGCCTATGTATTGTTGCCTTCTGTTTATCCTCATCCTATTTTAATCTTACACATTTTGCCTATTTATTTGAGAGACTTGAGGAATAGCATTGTCACTTCACAGGGAATTCAGCATCAAAGGCTGCAACAGAGACAGTTTGTCCCAGGGTAGAGGGCTACATCAACATAATATCTTGCCAACACTTATACGGCTCAGAATTAAAGTTTCTGATTGTCTTGGTCTTGAGTGACTGCTGTTCATACTATCAGCAAAAGGGTAAGAAAGGCAAGTTCTTACTTAACCATTGAGCTGAGAAGTGAAAAAGGTGGGATTAATGCACAGCCTTCTCTCTCTTAAGACTCTGCCATAATACTCATAGTCTCATTTAGATTCAGAAGTCATTTGGACCCCAAGCTGCTTTTCCATAAGTGGAAATACTGTCTGATTTTCAAATTGTGCATGTAGGTGCAGTGGTAGGACAGTATAAACTAGAGACAGCAAGGTACTTCTCAGTACAGTGTGACTTTCCTGGGTTTGAAAAATCTCTAAAACTATCCCTCTGGTTTTAGATCCTTAGTACCTTATGTGTCACATACTCAACAGACTACCTGATCCTCCTCTGTATTAGGCTTTTAAGCAATTCTTTCAACATGTATTTCTCTAGTCCAAATTTCCCATGACATTTAAACTCCAACCCTAATATTCAATAGATTTTTTATTAACTTTGAAAGTTCATTCTTCAGTGTCCCATGGATGCAAAAGCCTAACAGCTTCATGTCTCCTCTATGTGTTTCCTCTAAAAATAATACACTCCAGTCTTGATTGGGACGCTCAAACAGACGATAGATTATATGTCTCTTTTGGGACGTCAGTCTCTTTCACAGTGATACCCAAGACTCAGTGTGGTTTTGTCCATGCAGGCACACGGGTTTATCCCAAAAGCCTCAGAAGATGTATGTAGAGTATGAAGATGTAGAATATCTCTCAGAGAAGAGATGTTCAGGATGGATCCCTCAAGTTTCATTTGAGTAGATCTTACCCGAATGGATTGCAATTGTGAGTCACTGAGCAGGGAGGCAGGGAGATGGTCAGATTTGATTTGTTACCTGTCAGTAGTAGCTCTGACAGTGACCCACTGGGGTCTTGGAGGGATCATCAAGAAAAGACCAATCTGACCCCACAGCTATTTCTCACACAACATCTTGTTGTGGATGATGAATGCACTTTACTCATAAGAGAGAAGTAGCAATATGTTTATTGATATAAAACAGCATCTTAACAAAGTTTGTTAATAAATACGACAGTGGTTTAAAAAGATTTGATGGCAAGGTACACTTGAGTATTTACTGCATAGAGGGCAGGGTTAGACAAAACTGTCAGGGAGACCTTCCCATTGAGTCACGAGGTTAAGAAAGGACCCTATTGCTTTCTAAACTTCTCAGGGAGGCATTTAGGTGTGGCTAGATCCAATCCTAGTCCCAGACTTGGTAAACAGTTCATATCAAAAGGGTAATCTATGCATAACAAATCATCCCTGCTACTGGAGATGTCTGCTTACCTACCAGGACCCATAGAGTACTCCAAAGAGCATCTGAACCCCACCTCATCTGCTGTTTCCAGGAACATGCCATTCATGCTAGAAAGCCAATAGTTGTCCATGAGTGTCAAGGAAGTGCAAAATATTATCTTCAAGATCTGCATTTGCAAGATATTCTGGATACGGAGCATATGAAAATATGGACAAAGCTGGGAGTAGTGTAATTTGCTTTCTACAGTCACTGAAATGAGTAAAATTAAGCTTGCAATAAAGATAGCCTTCTTAACTATTCATATCAGATATGTCTCCATTTTGTTGTCCAGGAAAATGTCATCTTTTCAATGGACCAGTTTAACATCAATAAGAGAGAATCCACCTCTTCCATCCACTGAGATCTGAAGAACTTTCACTAGACCAATCCATAAAACCAGTGTGACTGGACCTCCCTCCTCGACTTCCACATAAGCAATTTGTAGAACTGATTTCAGTAATAAAGGTATTTCTATAGAAATGTGACTGCTTGCCCATCCTCTAGAATAACAAAGAGGAATTGCTTTTTCATGAGTCTGTTGGCTGCAAAGAATTCAACCTGTTCCAGTTCAATGTTTGTGTCTTAAATTTGGGTAACAGCTCTTGACTGTCTAATCAAATCCACAAAGCTCTACTGGCTATTGCACCAGTTAATGAACTGGCCCTCAGCCTCAAAGCACCATTCTCAGCCTACAAGGAATGGCCATCCTGACCAGCTTGAGCTACATCATAAAATCTTCATATGATGAAGAGCTGCAAAACATATGTCATGTACCTCAGAAAGACAAAGGGCCAGAAGTGAGCTGGGAGTCATTCCCAGACAGGGCTTTACAGTGAGCTTCCCAGGATAATGAGAGAGAGAAGATGGGCTGGCTGGACAAGTATTTGTGTCTAAGGGTGACCCAGCAGTGTCAGTTTCTTCTGCCTCTGCTAAGTCTGTTCCTTTCGGAACTTACAATCCAGATCACCAAACAGCCTTCACATCAGCTGTGGTCACCTGAAATAACCCAGCCTGAGAGCTGTGCCCAAACTGCATCCTTCACAGGATTATTTCCACCACAGCACGGCTGTTCCTGTGCAGTTCTTGATGCTTTCCAGCACGTTCACAGAGAATTAATGTCATTTTGGCACCCTTTCCTGCAGGGCATTCATTTGGCAGTGATTGGCCTCCTTTGGAAATGACTAAGAGCCCTTGGTCAAGTGCTGGATTCAGATATCCTGAGCACAACTTTCCATGACTTCAGAGACAGCTGTGTCACTATAGGGGACAGAATTTGAGTTTAAATTTTCTAATCCCCCTACAAAGCCACCATTTGAAGTAAAAAGTAGGCTGGAAAGCAAGGAAAGTGATTTAGTTTGTTGTTGAATGAGGTTCTCAACCTTTCAGCTGTCAAAGGGAAAACACTGAACTCAAAGTAATAGCTTAACTCTATTCTACAGATGAATCTCTAGTAATGTATAGAAATCACAAAGAGTAGCCCTAACCCTCATGTGTTGAAAGATTTTCCCCCATCCCCAAATCCCCTAATGCCTATGCTAAACTATGGGACTGTGATGTGTGAGTTGCCCCAGGCTAGAACTTGTCCAACGTTATTGAGGAGCCCATTAGTATAATCTTCACAGCAATTCTGCAGATCTGAAAGGTTGTTTTATTGTTCAGGGACAGCTAAAAACAGTGCCAGATATCATTTCAGAGTAAAGACTCCTAGAGACGTTTCAGTACAATGCCATGACAAAACTCTCCTGTGGGACTACTGATGCATTCAGTAGCCCAACTTCCTAAATAGTTCCTAAACTCATTGCATAAGCAACATTTCAGAGACCTAGCAATTCCTCTCAGCCAGTGACATTAAGGAGTCCAGTACCACCAGGTAATCACTAGGTATCCCTCAGGGAAGTCAGTATTTGACCGTTAGGATTTTGCTTTGTTCTTTTTCTTTTCACACCTCATGCTTACCACTCCAGAGTGTTTGTTGCTGACTATTTAAAGCAGGAGGTATTCAACTTGTCTCTGAGGACAGCAGGTGTATTGGCTTTATGAGTTTTTTGATCTTATTTTCTCTTCCTGTCCTGTTGAGGTGGGAGAGGGAGAAAGGAGCTTGGTAGGCATCTGGCAGCCAGACAAGGTTAACCCACCACACCACAGCTGGTGATGCCCATGCTGGCAAAAGGTCTTCCTCCATACTGGTGTACCTGAAGCGCATGTGGGTTAGGCAAGAGACCTGGTCCTAACATAACTGTGAAGAAAATGGAGCACAGATGCAGTGGAAGTATTTATAGTTTTGCTTGGGTTTTTACCTAGGAAATTATTTATTCAGGATTGTTCAGGAGTTCTTTTGTTACCCATGTTTCACACACTGGTAATGCTTTATTTTTTGCATGTACAAGTATTTTTATTCTGATTGACTGCACCAATATTCAGAGAAAACTATTATTTGATGATAGATAAAGGTCAGCTTCTTTAATGTTTCCCTGATAAGCATGCAGTTTTTCCTTTTCTCCTTTGTGTGCTTGCAGAATAGGAAAAAACAGTGAAGATTTGACATTTTTCCCAAAAAGGGTACTCCTTTTTTTGTTAAGAATGCTCAGATCCAATCATTCATCTTTTCTTTAACGAAAGAGTTATGAATTGCACATCAAGCATGAGCTACACGTGCTATAGTAAGTACAAATATATTATCCAGATTTTGAATGTGAAGTTACTATTTATGTCATCCAATTCTTTTTTGCAGAACCACCTAGGCACTTGATTAACCACTTGCATATAAAAATGTGTATTTTTTGCTTAAGCAATTGAGAGCTTATGTTTTAAAAGTAAAACAGCACTCCAAATGCATGTTAACTACATATTCTAAATCCTAGAATTATTATTGTCCAGACTGCAAAAACTATGAAAGCTATACCCCCATTTAAACAAAGCTTCATTGGAGCCTGAGTACTAAATGTGTCTCAGCCAATTTTTTTTCAAGTCAGAAAGCTATTTATCTATTTATTTATTTTAAGACAGGACTGTGCTTACCCAGAGGTGACAGTTGGTTGTAAACCAGAATTTCTGTTTCCCTGGATTTCCAATGATTTTTCCAAAATCTTTTACCAAATTAAGACATCAACATCTCTCTCAGCCATAGTTTTTTGAAAATGAAATTTTAGAGATGTTCAGCTAATTTGTAGTATTCCTAACCCTTTCCAACAGAGACTTCCTATACGATTTTCAAGAAGCTGGCAGATTCCTGCAAAACACTAACTTTAGGTTAATCAGTCTTCCTACAGACTATCCTGTAGGAAATCTTTTTGTTTCATAACATTAGCAGGCTTCTCTTCAAGGTCTCAGTGATGCTCATTCTCCCTGCTGAGGGGTGAAAATGCCTTTCTCTAATTTGGTGGATCCCATCTAATAAACTCTTCAATGTTAACCAATAGAAATAACAATTTTAAAAAACTACATTTTTGCATGAAGTCAAGCAAGTGCAAACTTTCTACTGTGGAAGATTACTGGATATATTTTATTTCCCTTGGCACAGATGTCAATTTGGCTTAGAGGCTGCCTGCTTAAGATGGGTTTATAGTGACTTTGACTAAAAGCACAGGTACAGCTGGCTGTACCTCTATATGCCGACAAAACCAGGGCCACAGAGATTGTCAGAGAAGGAATGTCTGATGGTCTGAAGCTTTGGGGGCAGATCTAAGATGCAATTGAGCCTGCTGTCAATTGCAGTGTTTCAAAGGCAGAGATGTTGTAACTGGTGGGAGGGGGAGATAGTAAAGAACTTGGCAAGACTTCAGCCTGCTCTTAGTCCTATTAAGGACAAAGAGTTTCCACAACCCAGTGGTTTTCTCAAGTGTCAGGATAGGGTTTCTTATTATAAAGCCAACTCCTGATCTAAGTGTCTTTCTTGGGAATGCAGGTTCAACAGTTAGATCCAGCCTGAACTGACAGCTTCATGCTATCCCAGTTTGATGACTTGGATCTGAAGGTTTGATCCTACAGTTATGAAGGTTTTTTTTAATTAGACAATATTCATTTCATTAACTCTGTTTTCAGAATATAAGATCTTAACAGCAGGGACTGATTATTCTTTTCAGTGTAATATAGATACCTTTTTTTATGATCCAGTTGGGAAATATTTTTGGGAAACACTTGTTCAAATCAAAACAAGACAGAAAAGAGGATTTTTCTAAGCCAAGAAATAATATGCCTAAAGAAATGCTTTGGCTGGAGAAGGTTGTGCTGCAATGGTACTAATGATATACCTTTATTGCTTCTCTAAATTCAAACCGATGCGAAGTGCAGCAAACTGCAATCACCATACAATGTGGGGTGATTTGGACATGTGCACAATACAGGGCTATCTGCACACACCCTCACTTATTGTCCCCATCTGTCCTTTTCTTCTCCGTCAGCCAGACCCCAAACCTTTCAAAACTGGTGGCAAACTTTCTATCAACACACAGAGTCTGTAGACTGGACCCTACAGACTTGAAATGTATGTCCATTCAACTTGTTGGACAGAAAAGAGGCAGAGACAGGAGGATGCAGACAGCAAATCCCCCAGATTTGTACTGCTAATTTGAGAAGCTTTTTTTTTTCAAAAAAAGGGAATTGCCAAGGTCTCAGACAGAAAGGGCTGTAATGTGTGAGAACTGGTTAAGAGGGGATATTAAACTTTATAATAACAAGGAAGCACAATTAAAATGAAATTGTCCAAGAGGGAAGCAGGATATTAAACCCCAATTTGATCATTAGCCCTTAGGATAGCAATATAAGTGGTATTAGAAGACCAAATTTTGGCTCCAGTATCTAAGGCTTTCTAACAAATCTCTCAACTAAGGCATGATGAAAATAAAACACCTTTTCCTGATGGATCTACTTAGAAGAAGCTCTGGTAAAGAAACATGACACTTCAAAGACTTCAGATAAATAGATGCTAAGTGTTCAAAAACACTGAACCACCCAATCCTGACAAAATTCTTTCTCCTGAGCCTTTGCAGCTTCCAGGAAAGAGCTAGTTCCCCTTTTTGGTGAAAGCCTGCAACACTGGTGGTGGAAAGGCTTCACCTTGGCACCTGCAGGCTCTGTAGCAACCTTGGAGGGCAGGGATAGCTGATAGAAGGGAAAGGTGGAAAGAAGCCATGTACTTCTGGGCTTTTTTTTTTTTAAACTCATGGGGGATGGAGCTGGCATCCCCAACCTCCTCCATGCACTTGCCAGCTCTTTCTAGTGTTGGGCCAGAAAGGACAGTGCTTCAACTCAGGGGATGCCAAAGGAAGGAGTCTGACCAAGCACAGCAGGAATGAGCTGAGCCACCTGGGGCTGGACCACGAGGTCATGGGGACCAACGTGAGCTCCTTAGGCACCCCAGGTTTTATGTGCTTTGCTCGAGTTGCAAAGCATGGTTCATCAGACCCTGGTCAGGAGAGAATGGGCTGGTGGGAAATTCACTATTCATAGGACCTGGCTCAGAGTTTCCATCAGTATTAACACATCAACTTCTGATTTCATAGCCTTTCTGGCTTGTGGAGAAGGATTCCCACTCAAGGCTTTAAAAAGCTGAGTCTTGTTATTTTAAAGGCAGCCTCCACCAGATTTCAGCTCTACAGCTGCAGACACACATAGCCCCAAATGTGCTGCTGGTGGAGCAAGGCCCATGCTCTAGTCTTGCACATGGGAAATGAGACCTCTTCACAACCAAACACCAGCCTGCAGCAGTCTGATGCAGACCCTCTCTGTATGCAAGCATAACCCATAGGGTTCCCTGCCCACCTCTAAGTATGATAGGCGTTTTGCAGACTTGTTGATTTCAGCTCCTTCTTCACCTGGGTTTCAGTCAACATAAGCTGTGACTATGTAATCTGGCCCAATGGCAGAAACTATCCAGGAGACTGAATTTTTGAATCTTATTCTTTGGGGTCTTCTGTTTTTTCAGTATAAGTGTTTCATTATGTTATACAGAGCCTTGGCTCTAGGGGAGCTGTATAAATAAAAGTATTATTATTTTATTAGGGTTCTGCTTTGCAGCAATGCTCCATCTGATGAAGTTTTTTCTCTGATAATCCGGGTGCCTGGGAGTATTGTCATAAGCCAGAACCAAGAAGAGAACAGGACCACACTATACTACATAGTGAAAACCTGGCAGCTTTTTGCCATAGGATTTTGTGGAGCACAGACTTCATCTCAGGAGTGCCTCTGACTGCAAAAGCAGCAGCACACAACAAGACGACCGAGATTGTCTGTCACGTGCAGTAAACCTGGATGAAAGGTGAATATCGCAATGAATGAGGGGGTCGAATAGCATGCACACTTTCTCTTCCTTTGTTGGAGGGTGTGAAGGGAAAAATCAGATTGCATTAATAGGATGTCACAGCTGAAGAACCTCGATGCTCCTGTGAAGGAGATGGTTGTAGGAGCCCTCTGCCACTGAGTGCCTGTGTGAGGCTGCACAGCTGACTCCTGCTACATCTTCATTCACACTCCTTCTCTTACCCCTCGCATTGGATTTCTGAATGAAGACTCCACAGTACTATGCATTTTGACTGCATGCTGTGCTATCAAATGATTAGGATGATGAAAAACCAAGTCCTGTCTATCTCACACTAGGCACCTAAAGCTCGGGTCCTTTTTATCTGTAGTACCTTCCTCTACTCTTTACTTGTAGCAGGGGACAGACCCTGATGTGACATTCTCAGATGCTGCCATGAATCACGAACAGTAGGAAATGGAGGAAACTTACACTGCTGTCTTTGGATGGGTTTTGTGTGCTATATTAACAGCACAAGGGGTGTTTCCCCTCTGTAAAGAAGAGAAAACTTTGGATAATGTCTTAATAAATGAGTGCAGATATTCTCATGAACAAAATCAGCTAAGATTCCCACAGAAAATAGAGTACAAACTTATAATTAGCTGTGTTGTTACAAAGATATGATGTTGAGTTAAGGTTGTCCCAAACTACAGACAGGGCCTCATTAGCCAGTGAATACTAGGCCTTCATACTATTCTGTCAACCAGGGCAAATGGATCAGAATTAGGCACAAACACCCAACTGAACTTTTACAGGCGCAGCTGGTACTCATGAAATGAAGTACATGACTATTAAGTGTTTTTAATCCAAGCAATAAACAACCTGTCACAGAACACTGGGTGGCAAAACCAACCCATCACTATCTTCCCAGGAGTTGTGACCTGAACCTGAGAGCCCCAAGGCTGGGTCAGCTGTGCTGCTGCTGGGTTGCTTCCTCTCAACAGCTCCTCCAGCTTTCCAGCCCACAGCCCTTTCAAAGAAGTGGATTTTTCTCCATGTGTTCATGCATAGACAGTGATTACAGGGAGATAACAGATGTCTTCAGCCCCATTAGGGAGGTGCTGGGTGATTTCCACCTGCACTCAAAGGTGAGAGAGAGAAAAGCACCCTTTGGGAGTCTAAATCTCATCAGCATCAAGCTGTTGGCTTCTCTGGCCCATATCACCAAGCACATGCCAAGAAGGGTCATTTATGCAGTGGGGAGGGAGGAATCGTCATCCCATGGAGACTAAGCCTGAACATTGACTCTTATCTCAACCCTGAAGTTGCTGGGCTTCAGGACACCTCAGAACACCTCAACAACCGTTTTTTTTTGAGAGGTAAAGCCCTGCAGCATAATGTTTTCCTCTCCTGAAATCTTTCTCTCTGGTGACAGCGTGGTCAAGGTTTGGGTAGAGAGTGCTTCTCCTTTTGTGATCAGTTCCCATTATGTGGCCTCCAGCGTTCTTTTCTGATGTTCTCCTCTATTCTTTTCTACACTTTGAAGTGCTCTTGCATGAAACAGCATGACATAAAATAAAATGACACTCGTTATTAGCACAAATGAAACATTTGGTTTCAATTATCTCCCCTCTCTCCAGTTGTGAGGGGTGAGAAATCACTCATAAATGCAGGCAGCATTTTAAGAATTGCAGACTTTACGGAACAAGAAAAAGGAAGAAAAACAACAGGCACTGAGATATTCAGCTTGTCACAATATACAGAATGATAAGAGAGAAAAAGAGTCATGCCTGGAGTGCTTCCAACTTGTATGGACAGAGCTGCACAGGATGAAAATAAGGACAAAATTAAATACCAAAGCAAAACTGTCAATTAAGCCCTAAACTGAGAATTGGCTCTGCCACTGACCTAGGGATGACCTTTGTAAAGTCACTTTGCGTCTTTGCATTTCTGGTTTCCCACAGACTGTGTTTTTGTCTGTTTCGTCTGTCAACAGAGGAAATGAAGGAGGAAAAAGTCCCTTTGGTCAAGGATCTTTTCCTGGCATATGTCTATACTGCTCCCAGCTTCGAGAGGATATTTCTAGGGAGAATTTCTCTCACTTCTCCACAACAAGGAAGAAAAACCCATTTGAAAAAAACCCCAACTTTGTCTCTCTCCCAAATCTGCTAGTTTTACTATCATTTTGTCCCCTCTTCCATTCTGCCAGATGATGTTTAACATTTAGAAATAGCATGCGTGGCCTTTTGAACTGAGAGCAATAAAAAGACTTAACAGTATGCAAACCAGAAATCTATCCAACCTCAGGGTAGTGCAAGCCTATTATCCCAGCCCGTTCCATAAAACAGCCTGTGTCAGTATGGAATGTAGTTAACTCTGGGCTTTTTCATTTCTGTTTAAAAATGATCCCTTTGAACCTAGGCTGTGATGCACTGCAATTGACATTCTGAGGGCTTGCACACATCTTGAAAGGAGGACTACAGGAAAGCCCTCTCCAGGGACGGCAGCACTGGCCACAGGACTCATCAGAAAGATGCCCTTCTCCCCTTGCATTTGAAATAGTCTTGACACATACCAAAACTCTCACTAAGAAACTGTAGGACCAGGGCTAGATGTAGCTGAGCTGATCATTTTGCTGTATGTAGGCTTCATTGGTGAGAAAAGAGTTGGCTGATCATGTGTTTTTTGATCCTTGTCTCTCCTGAGGTACAGCACAGCTGCTGTTTAGCAGTGTATAGCACTACAACACATGGATTTAAGGGAGGGAGGGAAGCAAAATAGCATGTGCAGTAGAGGAAACTTTAAGTAAGCTTAAGGCTATTACTTATATGAGAGCCAGAACCTCCACCCAAGCTCTCACAGTTTTCTCCAGCAGTGAAAAATGGACCTAAAACAAAAGTGTCTTTCCTTGTAAGAGTCTTTATGGAAATTCCCTGTCACAGAGAAACAGTATAGGCACTTGTGGGACAGCTGTTTCTTTTTTCTTTATGAGGAGGATTTATTTTAAGAAAATCAGGAAACTTTATGGAAAACAGGTAGTTCTATGGGAAAAGAAAACATGTTTCTTTACAGCTTTTTCAGATTTTTGGTTCCCATTTTGTATGTGATGATTAGAGTGTCACTTTCTTCTGCAGTATAATTGCAACAACTGCCCCATGGAGCAGTGAAGAGCAGAGCTGGATGCTCAGAGGAGGAAGTGCGTTTGTTGGTTTTATCTTTGTTGCCACCTTGCAGTGTTGAAAAGTAGCTAAAGCCTGGGGAGGGACACACACATTTGTTTTGCCCTGTTCATCTCTCCAGCAGGAGATACTCTTACACTCTCACTATCAGCTTCCTAGAAGCGGTATAATGCAGGAGAGGTGGGACTGGTCTTTGGATAAAATCCCTGGAAGGAGATATCTCTGCCCTAACACTTCCAAGAATTTGGAGCTTTGCTTTAGATGTATCTTAAGCACCCTTAGGAGCTAGGAGTATGAACATCTTTAGAGGAGTGAAGTAGTCATTAATCATTCCACACAGAAAAGAGGTTTGCATGTGTTCATCCATCTTGTGACTGACATGGTCTTAAGCCAGAGTTGGGTGATAATAAGGAAAACCGGGCACAGTACATAATGCTAAACAGGGAGACAGACAGGGTTTTTCAGGAATCCTAGCTGTTCCTGCCCACCTCACCGATGGTATCTAAACATTAATTGTGAATGAATCTGTGACAGCTGATGCTCATAACCTTCCATTTGAGTTCTTCAGCAGCAGCAAGTTGGATGCTGCTTTCTTACCTCTGGTGGGAATACAGGTTCCTTTTGACAACCCACTGTAGGTTGACAAAGACCAAGAGCTAAAACTGCTGAACTCCTAAACTGCTGAACCCCTAAACTGCCTGTGTCTTCTAGCACCCTCTTTGCTGACTACTATGGGAAGTCAGTGGGCACTGAGCACTGGCCTAGGACTAGGAGAAATCCCTTCTCCTTCTACTGAGGACATCAGGCCAAATATTCTGCCCGACTCTCCATGAGGTGAAGGATGCAGGTTGGTGGACATGTTCCTGTTAGATTATAGCACTCATGGGAATCAAATACACAAAGAAATTCCAGTCCTCAAACCCTCGAGGTTCCTCACTCAATTTCAAAATGCAATACAATGTCATAAATTTCTCCTTTACAGTTAAAAAAACCGCCACAATTGTGAGACAGGTAGGGACAAGGGGTCTATTTTTAGGCAGAATGTGTTTTGTCTGGTTTTCTACAAGTAGAAAACAACTGTTTTGTTGTGTAGGGCAGAAGAATATGGCTTGTAAAATGGGACAGCTGGTCTTTTACAAATATAAACCAAAAAAACTTTACAGAATGGACAAAGACCCAAAAGCTTTGAAAGGGTGTTTCACTTAGGTTTTCATAGAGATGAATAATACAAGTATACACATGACGTTAAATTCAATTAAACTTTCTCTTTTATTTGTTGTTAATACATCTCAAAGGCTTTCTGAATATGTTATATTTCTGCACTTGGTTTCTTAAATGAATTTAATAACCTATCTTTTTCATTAGATACCTATAACCCCTACACAAGGAGCAGAGTCAGAGCTGTGCCCCAAATGTACCAACCCCTTTTTCCCAGAAAATCACCTTGCTTCCTCTGACAGCTCTTAGCTTCGGCTTTGGTTTCCATTACCAAAGAGCTGCCCACAGCTTCAGTTTTCCCTCTCAGTACAAACTGTTTCTGACCTCCCTCCTCTGAAGGCTGCAAGTCTTCATTTCTCTGCCTCTAATTGCCTCTGTCAGTTAGCTATGTGATGCAAAGAGCTTCTCAGATGCACACCAGAGCATAGCCAACACATTCTCCACAAACAATAAGCTGTCACCTTTGCTGTGGTGAAGTCCCCAGAACATAGCACAAGTACCGCCTCCGGGAACTTGGCCCTGTTGGTTTGTCATCCTGTGCAGCTGGGGAACAAGAGGTTTCTATTGAATGTCAGCTCTTATTTATTAGAACTTGCAGTCAAACAATAGCCCACACACAGAGGGTGTCTGAAATACAAAAAAAAAAAAAGCATGCAACTCCGTAAACACCTCAGCCTTGGTTTTCTGTGTCTGTGAAGGCAGGGGACACTCTCTACTTCATACTTCACATGCTACTTCTAGACTTCTGCCTATTAACCACTTTGACTCTCTGGATTGCTGGTTAAAGATATGTCCTCTTCCCTGAGAACCACAAAAAGCAGAAATACAGGCTACATTGAATGGCCACACTCCTGCAGAAGCTTTCTCAGTTAAGTAGATATTATCTCCCAGTGCTACACTAGTTTCTGCTTATCCTCTGTTGTTTCTGATGCAGTGCAGATGTGCCACGAACTGCCAGTGGGTTATAAGAAATGACAGACCTTATATTTGTTTTCGTGTTATGAAGTAAAAAGCTGTACACAAGCCATGGGACTTGGAGTTCAGAAGTGGGGAGGGGGGTAGATCATCAATTTTATCTAGTTCAAAAGCAGCCAATTTTACTTCTAGGCAAACATCTTCTGAAGCCAGGTGAGTGTTTTTAGATATATTCTATAGAAAGTTTGAAAATTAGGTAAATGACCTCCAAAGAAAAATGGTTTTCAGGATTGAAACACATTTTTGATGGAGGGAATTGTCACTTTTTGGAAAATTCAGAAAGAAGAAAATTGCAAAAGCTGGGAGGTGACAGGCAATGTCCTCAGAGTGCTTGCCAGCACCTCTGCCTTCGCAGACTCATCTTTAAGGAAACTAAAAGGCAAAGGAAAGGCAGATAAAACAGGAGTGGCACTACCATGTCCAGCATTACCTGATAGAAAGCCTCAATATCAAAGTAGATTGTTGCCTTAAGTGATGCCACTAAAAATCCAGACTCATATGCTTGAAAACTTCACTCACTCACTTAATCCACAGCTAATGCAGCTGGAAAAGGATGTAGAAACTGGTGAAATGACATATCAGAGAGCATATCAGCCCATTCTTCCTTCCAAACAGAAGTGGATCCACATTGAATAGCAAATATATCACTCAGAATCTTGGCTAGGGCATGGGGTTTAAATCTGTTGTTAGGCATATTATTGGTCTATTTCTAGCATTTATTCAAATTTCTTTGGCTATAATTTTGTCCCCCTTTCTTTCAGAAGTGCCCAACACTCATAAGCATGGGCTGACATGTGGACAGTCACATGTTATTACTGCAATGCTCCTTATGGCATTTATTACAACCAGTACTTTTAGAAAACTTGTTTGCTTGTCTGTGAGCCCCTTTTATGTGCCTCAAATCAGGCACCTGAGATCACCAGATGTTGCCAGAAGTGATAGCCTCAAGGTTCATGGCCCTTACAAGTGCCACCCAAAATCAGAGTGGTATCAGAAAGTGTTCCTGTGCCTCTTGAAGTAGCTATAGAACTCTAACACACTTCAAGAGAAGAAAAGACCAAATGAAGTGTAAAAATTAAAGTCAAGGAAGGACATTTGAAATTAATAAGAGCAGACATATGATTTAAAGCCACATAATGTTTGTAAAGGCCACTGAGTATGACAAGTGCCTTGAGGAATGCATCCAACACCATCCCCAATAATGGGAAAGGAGAATTTTTGTAAGCATGTTTATAAACATCTTGGGGAATCACTTAAGTAGTAATCTCATGGACATGCTCTGTTGCTCATCCCATTATATAGACAGTCTGTCTGAAAATCTAAATCCTGGGCTGTATGCATTTTCCCCTTCCTTCTGCACTTATTGTTTTAAGCTTTTTTCTAATTAACTGATTCAAAGCATCTCCAAAGTAAAGTTTACATGACACTGTTGTCACAAGGAAATGAGCAGGGCATATGCTGGGTGACTTGTTGATTCACTCACTTAATAAAGAGCCAAGTAGATGACTTCGTTTTTCTCTGAGGTGCAGATTGTCTCTTCCCTCCACGCTTTCTTGGATGTACATGGACCACATGCCTAATACAAACTATTGCTGAACTTCTAGTAACCTAGGCCTGTCTAGAAGTCAAGAAGTAGTTTGTCATTGACTTCAAGAGCTCCAACCACTGTCTCTTCTTCCTCTAAATCAGTTCTTATCAGTTTGCCTAACTTAACCTGGTTTGTATTCTTCTACTTCGGTTTCCTGTTAATCTCTAACTCATACGCAAATTCTGTTCAGGTAAAAAGAAGGGATACAACAAGTTCAAGGGATCGCTGGAAAACAAATTTTTACTTTTCTTTTTGGATGGGAAAATTAGGTATTGAATTCAATCAACATTTTTGTGCATTATGATTCCCTCAGATTGTTCAGGTATTTCATGTGAAAGCCAAAAACTGGGAGAAATGTTTTCAAACAGAAAATGTTCTACTGAAAATGAAGAAGATTATTAATCACTGATACACTTTGCAGAGGTGAAGAAAGTTCTTTTCCAAATGCCTCTGACAGATACTTGCAAGACCTTTCAGGGGGAAAAAGTTGACTTAGATCAATGGGTTTGATTCTGGTCCTCCCCCTCTAATCCATGGAAACAACTCTAAATTCCCTCATGGATTATATCTTCAAACAACATTTTCTGTCCATAGTGGGATTCATTTCAATTGTATACAACAAAATGTCTTCTTTATTTACATTGCAATGCAGATCTTTGGAGTTAATTTACTAAAGGGGACAGATCTCTGCTGTTTCACTACCAGTGGCCTTTCTTTCATAAGTTGATACCTATGATAACCAGTTAAAAAAGACATTATTAAATGAAATAGCACCACTTGTTGCTATTCAATGTGGTGGCTTTTTATTGTATTCAGTTCGTACAAGCCATTTTGTGTAAGTCTGTGTCTCTACAGCAGTATGCCATCTATAGAAAAAGAGAACAAGTAAATGATCTTTTTTTTTCAAAACTGCATCTCTTTCACTTTTCAGAAATGAGCATATTTAGGATTAAGTTCAATTACTAAGAGACTTCTTAACATTGGCCCTTAGGCACAAACACCTCCTCCATATGTTAAAAAGACAAAGAATGAAAATTCTTTCTTCTGGGATTCTGCTGGAATTCCTGGAATTACCACAGATAAAAAAGTAATTCAATGCATTAGATTAGAAATCACAATTTGTGTGTTCAGAGATTAATTTCTTGTATCATGATCTTCATTCACTGTCATTTCAGCCACTTTAAAACTCTCCACCTTAAGGTAAAGGGCAATTGATTTCTCTTTCTGTCAAAATGGTATAAAAAAGCAAAATATCTGGAGAAATTAAATGGTGATGTCATTCCAAGAGGGAAACACATATCAGCTGTGAAACTCTCTGTTTCTCACTCCACCTTGGAAATATTTGGGTACTCCTGAGAAAATAAATATGTATTTGATGGCAACTTGGACAGAATGAATAGTGCTACTCAGAAACAAGAGGGAATGAAATATCAACACACCCTCGGTACACTGAAGTTATTTCCCAGCATAAACAATAGTATGTAATGTACTAATTCCTTTTTCTTTTAGTGAGAAAAGAAAATCAGAGTTATAAACTCTAGCTGTTCTCCCTCTGACATATCTGGCTTGAGCTGAAAAAGATATGGCTCCTACATTGATAAACTAAACTTTCTTGTGCTATGCTAGTTAGGATCTTTAAAACTCTGAATTTAAAAACTACACAAAATAAACAACTCAAATGTATGCAAACACATTGTCTTATGGCTAGGAAAAGGAAAATAGAGCAGAAAAAAGTGACCTGAGAAGCTAAGACTAAAGCTGGAGTTCGGGAAAGGTGAGTTTGAGTGCTGGCTTCATACCAAGCTTTTTACAGTTGTAAAACTGGTGCTAGAACTCACAATTCAGTTTAAAAGCTCATTCCACTCCTCCCCCACCCCATTTCCCTGTTCCTAAGGAAACTGACCATAATTTAAGGATTTAAGTAAGTTCCATCTTAAAAAAAAATAGCCTACCTAGCAATCCTGAGGGTGCAGCTTGACTGGTTGCTTACCAGTCATCTTAGGGCACAGGGCTTTCTTAAGCCTTCATCCAGATGAAGAATGACCATGCCTCACTGATGACTTGGCAGGAATCAGAGGTCCTAACAGGCAATTTGACATTTGTTTCTAATGTAGGACATCAAAATAGTACATCTTTCATGACCACTACAAAATCAGACCAAAGGAACTTGGCCTTTTAGTTTTATAGCTTCATGTAAACATGTAGGACTGAATATTTATTTACCCAGTTGTTTAGCTGTGTTTTTCAGGCCCAGGTAAAAAGTAGAAAGCCTAACCCTGAAGCTGAGTATCTAGAAGTTTAACACTCCCTCAACTTTGCTTCCTCAGTATTGTGTGCAAGTACATAGAAAAAGACAGAACCAGAACCAGACACCAATTCTGTGTGTCTTGTCACAGAGTCACGGAACAGTTTAGGTTGGAAGGGACCTCCAGAAGTCACCCTGTCCTACTCTGCTCAAGGTGGATCTAATTAGACAAGGTTGTTGAGGAAACTGTCCCTCTCAATGCTGAACCAGTGAAAACAGCATTGAATATCCACTCCATTCCCATGCCCCTTGTCACTAGGTCTCTGTCCCACTAAGCAGTGAGCCCATGGTCAGTGGGCCTTCCTTTTTCTACCAATGTTATTATAGAAAGACACCATTGTTCTTTACCTTCCCTAATGATTTCAGGTCTTGATGAGCTTTGGCTTTCCTGATACCATTCCTACACTCATGAACAATGTTTTTGTATCTTATGAGCAGCCTGTCACTGCTTTCACTTTCTGAGTCCTTCCTCTCTGCATGTCAGCTCAACCTATTGCCAGAGCTCCTCAACTGCCTGCACGTTATAGTATGAGCATCATTCATATTCAGAGGACCATTTTTGTGCTCTGAAGAGGCTGTCCTTGAAGATCAGCTGGCTTCTCCTGGGTTCTTTTGACCCTTACAAGGGCATTTTTCTATGACAGTGTGCAAAGCAGGTCCCTGCACAGTCTAAAATCTGCTTTTTTGAAGTCCAGGCTTGCCATTCTGCTCTTTGTCTTGCTCGCTCCTCTCAGGAACTTAAACACCACAGCTTCATGGTCCTTACAGCCAGGACTGCCTTCAGCCTTCACATCTTCGGCTTGTTCTCACTTCTTTTTGAGTATGAGGTCCAACAGAGCATCTCCCCTAATCAGTTCATGAGCAGCATGTATCTTTATATTGTCCTCCATAAGATCCAGAAATCTCCTGGAATAGCTGAAACTGTCAGGTGTCTTTGCCACACAGCACCCTGCCTTTCAAATCAATGGTCACATAAGCACACAGTGCTCAGCTCCCGGCTGGGTCTAAACCACGTCAATATCTCATCACTAGACTGTACAGTCTCACTTGCTGACCTCAATGAGTCTTTGTGGAGGAAGAGGAGAGGATGGAACCCAGCCTTTGTGACTGGATTCTCCTGCAAGGAATGAACTGCCACCTTACACCGCTGTGATGCCAGCACAGCTGTATTGAGTGCAGCACACTGAATTCAGAGTCAATGCAGCCTGCAGGAAAATACCTTCTCCTTAATAGCAGGCTGGATCACAGAGTCCTACAGTAAGTGTTTTGCCAAGCAGAGCTACCATGTGGCAAAGCAGGTTGTTTTCCTAGAATTAAATTCTGAAACACAAACTAAGCATTACTGGGTTGCCCTGCAGCTTTGCCAAAAGCAGCAAACTAGACACAGCACAACAAAGCTTAAAAATACAGTCTCTGTGAGCCAACTGCCTGGAGCTAACCTTGAGAATTTGATTTTTAAAGTATTCATCCATCTCAGCTCACATACAGTAGTAATGCCTTGAGAGGGCCAACAAAGTCTGCCTGTTTCCCTTCATTCACTGTCCACTGCTCACCTGCCTGCTTTGGAGACTGAAGGGCTATGGCAGATCTTGGCTGTTGCAGAATGCCCAGGAATGGGAGAGAGTCTATGTCCCTGTCCATGGGAAAGAAGACAGTTCAGATCAGGTCCTCATGGTTCAGCTCCTGTCTGTCCTGCCAAAACAGCTGTAAACTCCAGATATCCTTTTGGGTTGCTAATGTGGATTAGGTACACATAAGAAGATGAGCAGAGACTTGGTCTCAGGGAAATTTGGGCTCAGCTTTTGACTCCTCCTACAGACACCTCAGCCAAGGCACTAGGAAGTGTTTAAGCTTCTCACTTTGTCAGCAATAAGTTTGACACCAAAGTAACTGTAAGGATGGGAGTGTTACTCATGTGTATAACCTCTATGGGATGACATTCATATGCAATCAGCATTATGAACTGAGGAAATACCCAAAAGGATCTGTCATAAGTACAGATTTGAAGAAAACTGTATGGGATTAGTTGCAGCCTGCCGCCTAACAAAGCAAGATGTATCCTCTGGTAACAACAGCCCGCTAAATTGTTCAGAGGAGAGGTTTTAATAAAATAGCCTTCTACCAGGATTAATCAATTCACTTTGTTGCAGAGATGCTTTATGGACTTCTTATCCAAAGCTCTGCCAAATGCTACTTCATATATGACAGCAAGTTTCCTCCTTTACTCTCACCACAGCAGTAAGTCACTACTCCTGTTCCTCTTCCCCAACCACTGCAATTCTTAGTGTTGGACTTTAATTACAAGTCCAGGTCTGAGGCTAAAAGAAACTCATTTATCTGAGTACCACTAGTCCTGCAGAATTGGCTGCTGCTTTTGTTCAAAATGCTAAAAGGCTTTGCTGTTGCTCAGACAAAAGAATAGTTTAGGATGAAATGAGACAGAATTTGAACCTGTGCTCTAAGCAGTGCATGACGGCAGCAAAAAGCAATGGGTATCTAACTTGGCTCAGTTCTTTTCAATGTACTTTCTATTCCTTTGCATAGGGAAGGATTCCCAGCAGAAAATTTCACAGCTTAGCTCAGTGGCCAAGAGCTGTGTTTCAGTCCCAGAGAGCAGCTGCTGCAGCCTTCCAGATCAGGAAGAGCAGGCACAAAGGCCACCTGCATGCAGGAAAGCTTACATTTGGAGAAAGGGCAGCATGCAGGCAGCAGTGAGAGGAGGCTGAGCACAAGAGACCTGGCATCTTCTGTGTGCTCATCTCACTTGCTCACTGGGGACTCTCAGACTTTTACATGAGTGGACGGCACTTTGGGTTTTTTAAGCACCTTCCCTTTCAAAGACCTCAAGGCAACTTTATGAGATAGAAGCCCTCACAAAAAGCACCATAGCTAATTTTTATCTTGGTAACAGGATCACAGCCAGAAGATGAAAACCATAGATATAGGAGAGAGTTCATGATATGGCTATGGCTCCCCAATGGTGAATGTCCAATTCTTTTCAGTGACTCATGACCTTCCATTTCCTGTTCTAATCAGGTCAGGAGGTGAATTACCAAAAATTACAAAAGCAGAAAAAAATTATTGCTTATCCGTATGTTTGGTTGTTGGATCTCCAGAGGTAGTGGGATGGGTGGTAGAGTGCTGGGAACAAATACCAGACTTGATTCCAGGTCCTGGAGCCTAATGTGAAGTATGCTATGGTATTTCTGCACAGAAAGCAGTTCCTTGTGAGATTTACACTGTCAAACCTCAAGCCTGCATTGTCTGTACAGACCTGGGGTAGAATCCCGTCTCAACATGGCTCTGCTGTTGATGGCAGTGATCATGCTGACAGATCAAATTGGAGAGTCCAAGCCAAGATGAAAATGGCAAGGGGTGAAAGAGCAACAGTGGGGGGCTTGACCATATGCCACTTCAGAGAGCATTCCCCACCTCCTACCACCACTGCCATACCAGCTGAACTTGTCCTTATAGTCAACAAAGCCTTGGGAGAATGGCAGGGCACAGGCAAAGAGCAGAAAGGAAATGGTTAATGTGCTGGTTATGCTGCTATGCCAGCACATGACAGGAGGAAAAGAGAAGAGGGAAAACTCTGCCATACTTGCATCATAGACAAAGCAAAAGCTGCCTCCTCTACCAGGTTTGAAACAACTTTGATAAGTAGATTTGACAGATTGTTTCCAGTGGTTCCTCACCCACATGAAAATCCCTTTCCCTTTTTTGCCTTTCTGTTCCTATCCTATTCCCTGCCTCTTCCAGAGCTAGCAAGTCACTGCACTCTTCACAGAAGGTTTAGTTCTTTGGCAGACAGTACCACTCATGAGAGGTTTCTCAGGCAAAAGCATCATCTCATCAGCCTATTTACCTCTCTTCCTCTTTCATCTTGTTTGTTTTCCTTTCATATCCAGGGAACTCACCTCTTTTCCAGACCATTTAGATGTTTTGCAATAGGTGCCAATGGTGTAAATGACAGGATGCACATGTTGTCTATTATTTCTGCAACACATTATTTACCTCCATGTTATTTACCTTGTATTATGTATTAAGTTCTTCCCTATTCAGACCTTGGCCCAGCAATAAACTCAAAGGAAAATCTAAGTTTAAGAACTACAGATGTGCTTTTGAATGGCTGAGGCAGAAGAAGAGACTAAACTGTTAGCTTAGGCATTAGGAGCTCTGATTTAATCCTTGCCTTGCTGCTGGCCCATTATAGCATCTTCGGCAAACCCTATTGTCCACAACAGGCAGTAGAGGAGAGGTGTGTTTGTACAGCTGCGTGCACAGTGAAGTACTATGGTCTGCTCTCATCAGGAAAACATACTGTTTGACAGAGTAAGATAATTTTTCACCTCTTGATTTTACAAGGTGAAGCATCCTTCCTCAGGATACAACTGCAGGAGGCAGTCAAGCACCCTTCAGCACCTTTCTAGACTTGAGTGTCCATCAGAAAGGATGGGGCAAAGGTAGTATTCAGAAAGAATCCAGAGGTATCCTTACTTTATTGCTAAAAACCCAGTTTAGTTCACAGTTTAGGTTGAGGCTCTTGCTGAAGCCTGCTACAGAAACACACACTCAGTACAGCTCCAGTGCCCCAGTCAAAGCCGAGCTAAAAAATAAACAGTCATCTGAATGGATGGATAAATTCCCATTTAAAGAGGGCATTTTCAGAGCCCAGTGCCAAACAGCACCACTAAATCAGACCTCTAGCTAGACTGGTCACTTGGTGCATCGCGGGTTTTAGGGAGCTCATAGATGTTTTAATAGCTCAGTCGTTGCAGGGTGTTAAAAGGAGAGAATAATAGTTATTCACACTGATTGTAAGAAGTCTGTATTGTTCCTTTGTTTATAAATCGCATCTCTAATGTGCTAATGGCATCTATTGGTTGTATATTGGCCCTTATAAAACCATTTTTAAATGAGACCACAGTATCAAGTGTGGCTGCACTGAATGGGCGAAATGCAGTTTTGGCCTTGAGGACATGCTGACAGAGAACTTTTTCTTTTTGCCTCTTTAAACTATCACATTAAATAAGTCTTGCCACTCTGTGCCATATCACTGAAATCACAGAAGCCCATAGAAAGTTGTTTACCAAGTAACTCATTGAAGATCTTCACTGAATAAATCTATATACATGTTGATATATTTGCAGGCCTAGGAAATTTACCACTGATTCTTTGGACATGAAGATGTGTAAGCAGAATGAAAGAAGGTAAAATTCCCCAAATCAGTTTTAAAGCTAAATGAATACCTGTCAATTAGTCACAAGGTTTTGGTGATAGTCACTGCAGGAGATAATTATCACATTGGGGAAAAAAAACAAACAACAAAACCTTGTGATACAGGTCCAGTGAAGCAAAGACCTTATTGATTAATTTATGGTGTATTTTTCAGTTCTCGTTGATTATATTCCACTTCTATTTCCTTTCATGAGGTCTCACAGTTACTAATACCTGAATTTAAAGACCTGCTTTCTTTTAGAAAGAGCCCCATATTTCACACTGCCACGTGGCAAACAAAATCTTCTTCACCAGTATTCGTGAACTTGACCTCCTCTTCAAAACTGAGAAAACCTAACGGTATGATATGAGGAACAATCATGACCTATAAAGCAACAAATGGGCTTAAGATCACCCCTCTTGCTCCAAAAATAATGTTTTCTCAGGAGAGCATGTGCTATGTTTTAACTCCAAAACCAAATGAATATGCCAAGTTTTTCAGTAATGTAGTGTAGTGGCATTTTTGCACAGCCTGAGATCTAAACTAAATTCTCAGTTTCTTTAATGTTTTTGAACACATATTTACTTTGACTGCTATAGAGTACCACCCTGATAATAATGACTTATACAGAATCCTTGTCAAAAAACAATTTGGCTCTCTCAAAACACTTCATAGACTTAGCAACGTGATATACAAGCCATACACAAGGATTACCTTGCATCACCAACCAGGACAAGCAAGCATCTCTGTGATGATGGAGAGCAACTGTTCGAACAATGCACACTAATATTACTCAATAGTTCAGAAAAGGAAGTGAAATTAAATGGTTGCATCTATTGGAAACTGCAAGAGGAATTTTGAGCAACAGAATTCAATTGCCCAAGTTGGAACTTAATCAGGAGCTAAGCTGAATGTCCTACCTGCTATGAAGAAGATGTCAAAAGTATTCCAAATTTGGAATAACTGAAATAAGAAATATCAAAGATAAGCTTGCAAACTTAATAGGAACTACAATTTTGTTTTCATTTTCTTTCTTTCTCCCTTTTTTAATTTCTTATCTCTATGGAGCAAAGAAAAATGTGAATATGTATCAATCACAGTATGTGCCCAAGCATGCAGACAGGCTGCATCCTTATCTCTGAATGGCAAGGGTTACCCAACCACGCCATGGCTTTGATAGCTCTTTTCCTGGATGGCAGTGCTGATGTTCCATCAGTATTGGCCTCTGAGAATTGGAGACACCTGATCCATTGCCTGAATCTCCTATGTCCGGACAGTAAGAATGTTGTTATTCACACAGCGGAAAATGTTCAGCCTCTTTTGAAATACAAGAGACAGGCCAAGGGGCATTTTCTTCTAAGCAAACTAGAGTATCTGATAAGGACTACCCTAACCAAGACTTATCTGAAATTGTGCTTTTATCTCACTGGCTCCATCTCCTGAGCAGTCACTGGAGACAACCAGATGCTATAGCACCTAGGGAAAATTAATTTGGGCCTAAATACTGGAGCCATTGCCGTGTCTCATATCAGCCCTCAAAAGCAAAGATAGCAGGTGTGCCAAGGGGTTCTGATACTTACAACTCTCAATGGATTGTCTTGGTTACCAACTACAAATGGAACTGCTGCTAAAGGTAATTAAGCCCACACTGCCCCACAGAAACATAAGGGTAGGTCTGAAAATACAAAAAACTTTTGAGGAGTCAGAAAAACTGTGCTGTAGTATCAACACCTTACCTGTGACGGATGAAGCTGAGAAGGTTGCTTGGCTAATGGAAGACAGAGGTGAACAAATCCTGCCTGTTTCTGTGCCAGGGGATGGAGCATTTATGAGAACAAATCACACTGTGATGTGTCTCTGTGATATGTGAACCTAACTATTTTCCATAGCTGAATAAACAACCTTTCACAGCCTTTGGTTAGTCCTGTGACACACCTTTCACCCAGAACTTCAGGGCCAAAACTGCAAGCCTGCTGTTTTTGTAAATACTGCTTGGACCAGTCCTTCTGGAAATGGAAGGTACCTTCTCCAGACTGAGAGAGTGCAGTTCACAGCTTGGAGAAGGAGTAAATGTGCATACAATAGACAGTTGTTCAATTCACCTTGCTCCTGGGAAGTCCTGAGATGACCCAGTTAATCTATACAGCTGCAAAATAAATAGGATGAGTGCAACCTGTCCGGCTGAGGTGGCTCATCCGCAGCAGTCAAGAGCTGGGAAAGATGACTTTTCTGTGCAACCTGTGTTCAGAGTCAGGTACAAGGGGTGAGGGCGCAAAGTTCACAGTGAACTGTAGGATAAATCCCTCCTACTTTTACAAAACATGGGGCTGCATCATCATCAGAAGTAGGACAGGATGCCCTCATTGCTTCTGTTCATCGATCAAGACTACACAGCTCAACAATGGGGGGTAAAAGAGAGTAATGGGAAAATAGAAACTATACATACATTTACTTATGCATCCACATATAGTACATACATATTGCAGAAGCCTTTTTCTTCTATGCATCAGGAAGAAATCCCTCTGAAGTTTTTCGTAACAATTGCTCACAAAATCATTATTAAAATTCTATGGCCAGGGACATTTTCTTATCACACCATGAGTAGCCTCCCAAAATAGTTCAGCAGCATTTGCTTATACTTTGCTAAAACTGGATAGTACCTGCTCCTTCCCATCATTATAAGCTGCTGTAGCTGCTGCCTTGTCCTGCAGTTACCAGTTGTGTCTGGCCAGCTGCAGCTGCTTGCAGATCTGGTTGCTAAAGACAGCCAGCAAATGAGAAAATACAAATGGCTTGATTGCTCGAAGACCATATCTAGCCCCTGGAGGAAAGGGGTAGGTCTATCCCGTGCACTGTCTAGCTCTGGTGAGTCAGTTATCTGCTAACAGTAGCAGGTTGTGCAACAGACACAGCTGTTCCTGCAGATGGGCCTCTCAGAAACCAAGTCACAAGTTTCATTTCCATTGCCCAAAGTGAAGAGTCTTAAAAGTCTTTTTTTTAAATTATTTTTTCTTTTCTCCTCTGCACTGAGGTTATCCCTTCTGAATACCAGAGTCTGCTGGGGGTTTATTCTGCTGTTTTCCCACAAGCCAGACTGGCTGCCCACACTCAGGAAGGTGAAGGGGAAACTGGTGCCTGCAACCCAGCAGGATTTTCTACCCTACCATCTCCTTTCCCAATGGGGATGAAAGAGGACCAAGAACAGCAGGGAATTTCTTAGCTTCCTTACCCTGAAAGATGCTCTGCTGTAACCCTCTTATCCCTCTCTACTACAACCAATGTGTACTTTTGACAGGCAAACGCCAGAGTAGGAGCAGAAAAAGAGAGATCTTCTTCCTCCCTCCTTCCCTGCTTCCTTCCAGTCTTGTCTGGCACTGTGGTGGCCCTCAGGATGTACTGGGTATCTCTGTCATGAGGCCTAACTCAGGGCTGCAGCAACTCAGCTGCAGTCAGATGCGTGCTGAGAAACAGATAGTTGCGTGATGTAGGCACCCATTATGGGCAAGTTGGGTGAGCAGGCACCTCTGTGAAAGGAGAGGATAATGACCAAGGTTTTATTAATATCTATCCAATCCTTGAAGGTCTGAAGCAGTACTAATGATTTGCTTTGTTCATCAGGTTGGCCACTGGGTTAGGGCCAAGACAACTCAAGCACAAGTTGTCTTGTAGGGTAGAATCCATTACCACCAACCTCACCTTCAAGCACCTGCTGCCTTTGGGAGGAGACACTGCAATGGTTCTGTTTGCCTCTGCCTACAGTGCTCTGTGGCTGAAATACTTGCTGCAACAGAGAGGGGTTTTTTCCTTAGCAATATTTACAGACTGTGTCCTTTGGCCATTGACCAGCTTCTTCTGTCTTTGACATTGTGAAATCTGCTTCTTGCCATGGGGAATAATCAGTGCTGGAAGTGGAGCTCCAGTGTGGAACTGTCAGCTCTTACAGTTTTTTGTCACAGGCTTCATGATATCTGAAGTTTTGTTTAAAGCTCCAGTTACTGTCAGCTAGAAGTTACAAAACAATATGAAAGGGGTGGGTTTTTTTCAACATGAAATAATTTTCTTGCTCTCAGAGTTGCAGAAAAAAGCCTGAAAACATGCCCCAGGGCTCCACAACCAGACAAGCAAATAAAACTTCATATTTATATTGTACTTCCATTTAATTTGTAAGACAGCCTCATCAGCACTTCAAGACTGGTGACAACACAGTGTTTTCATCTGTGGCTGAGAAGCACAAAGGCCAACTGTCCAACAAGGTTATAGCTCTGGTGGTTTCTCAAGATCATACTCTGCATGACCTGACCATACTTTTTAAATCCCCTGCTTAGAAAAAAGGCAAATTTTTATTGTTTGAAGAAGCATATGGTTCTGCATTTGTAACTGTCTCTGGCTCACTGGTGACCCCAGAAAAGCTCCATGCTGGCAGTAGTCTGCATGGGGAAAGCTCATTCTCAGTTTCATAAACAGATCTGTCAGATTCTCAGTGTGGGTCCTAACCATGTCCTGGTTTCCACTATGCCAGCCCTGTGCGCTGAATTTGGCCCACAAATTTGGCTCACCCCCCTGCAGGTGTAGCAGGCCATGCCTTCATATGCTGCTGTGTTGCAGCAGCTGCTGTAAGAAGATCCATTTCCAAAGCAGCATTGCAGTCTGGAAGTACAATGGAGAAGTAGGAGGTAATATAGTAACACCATGTTTGTGGTACTGTCCAAAGCACAGGGAGCCCTGTCACAACTGGACATAGTTAAAAAGGCAGCAGTTGCCAAATGTAAGGATACATGTATACAAGTGTAATGATCTCCAGCCTTGAGGACAATGGGCATCATTCAATCACATACACATTACTGACTTTTCTTCAAATCCCAGCCGCTGGCTGCTTAAGTTCCCTGGCCTGGGCCAAACCCTGTGTCAGGCACAGAAATGGTTCAGAGCTTGCCATCTTGGAGCAGGGACAGTCACCGCAGCTTCAAAGCACGGGTAACTGAACTCCTGTGTCTGGACATAAGACTTGCCATTCTTCCCTTTGCTTTCACAAATATAACCTAGAAAATCATCACACTGCCATGATTTTGGCATGCCAGTTCCTGTAGCCATGGGCACCTGAGGGTGCCTTGCATTCAGCTAATTTGCATGGTGTAGGTACACTTTTATGTCTGGTCCACTTGAATGCACATGGTAAGGGATCTATTGGAAAGCTCTCTGTCTGCTTCCCTTGCTTGTGTTTCTTTCAAGAGAAACCCAGGAGGAAACCAGCGTACACATCAGGAGACACAAGGTACATCCCTTCTGTGTGTGGGTGTCACCACAAGGTACCCATTTCAGAGAGGGTAGGACAGAAAGCATTCCTGAAGAAATCAAGAGAGTTGGTTAATAATATGTTCCCCTTGCCTGTGGCAGGTTGTATTAGAATCTATGGTTTAAACTGTATCAAGGAAGAGGGGTCTTCCTCGTGGTAAGGGTACTCACATAGTGGAATAGATCTTTGGGGAGTTTCCATTAGTGGAAGGCCTTAAGAACAGGTCAGGCAAACAGCTGCAGTAGCTGCATAGAGCTGATCTTGCCTTAGATCTCCTGGCCTCTGCAGATCCCTTCTAGCCCTACTTTTCCTTTTCTGACTTCTTGTCACAACCCCCCATAACAGGCACTAATCAGGTGAAGGCAGCATTCAAAATACAGCCAGAGCAAGATTCCTGCTTGTAGCTCTGCACCTATAGAGAAGAGCTTCAACTGCTTTGCCTCACATAGAATGAATTGCCAAAAATGAAGGGTGTGTCCTCTTGTGTCCAGCTCTGCCCTTTGTTCATCATTGTCAACTAGTCTTCTCACACCTTCTTTCCTTGAGTTGGCTATCAGGATAGAAACATCATATGAAGTCATTCAGGAGTGCTAAACCTTTGGTTGCACAAGACCTACTTTAATCTTCAGGGTTAAAATGAAACAATTATCTCCAGAACAAGATACCCAGAAGCCTTGTGTCATGATGCTGCTTAGAAAATGGTTTTATAGTATCTAGCCTTCACGATCCATATTCAGCTGCTTCATGAGTCATATTGCCACAAGACATATCAAAGGCATAACCAAGGCTAGCTCACTTAGACTTGCTAAGAATCCACATCCCCCAGAATATGAACCAGAATGTCCTTCCACCGTTGACAGACTCAGATCTTGTGTGGGCCTGAGAAGCCAGCTTGGAGAAATATTATCCACAAAACCAAAATTCTGCCTTTCCAGAGCCAAAACAGGACTTTGCAATGTCCCATCCTACAAGAATTCAACAATCAATTTTGTTTCTAAAGCTTTTGATCTTGTATGTTCCTAATGAGTTAGTGTCTAGGTGGGAGGTCTGAGCACCACATTGTATTCAAAAAAGTAGAGAAAAAAGCACATTAATGACCATGCTCCAGTCATGGTTTTAGTAAAGCAGCAGGTACTCTGGTACTCGTTCAGAGTTATCTGCCAAAAAAAGAGAGTCACAATTACAAAATATTAAATGTCATTTATATGTTAAAAAACTCCAACAGTCTCCCAACTGCAAACCATGAAAAGAAATAAGAGTCTGAGCTGTTAAATAAATAAGAAAGAGGAGCTTTGGACAAAAATAAACAATGACTGGCATTTAGGGAACTTAATCTGCATCAGAAAAAAACTCCTCCTCATTTGCTCTGGCTTCTAATTTTTTCCATATTTTTGTCATTAGACATTATTAAAGTACTACTGTTCCAGAGTTGGGTGATGAAAGACTGAGATATGATTCAGCCCCCAACATGTCATAAAGAAACCAGGGTCGTTATGACATCCACTGTTATTTTTTTCTTCATTTTTTTGAGTCCTTCACCATACCTCATTGTTGGTTGCACTGTAGAAGCTCTATCAGGTGATCAAACATAGATTGAGACCAGCTCTTCAGTTGCTAATGTGGTATAACAGGCTTGCAGCCAGATGTCTGCTTCCAAAACAGCCCTCTGCTCAATTTTCTTGTAAGTGTCCATGTTGAAACTGCAGCCATTTGAAACAGGATTTAAAAAGCAAACCAGGAAGTGTCAGTCTAAAGTTAGCTCTGATCCATTAATCAGCATTGGAGACAATGATGTCGATGTGACCGGATGGGCTGACTTATGATTAGTTCAGATTTATGTGAGATAAAACAAAGGGCAGTTTGCTAGTTTAAAGAGTCTCTTTCCCTTTTCCTTTGGCAAAATCAAGACATTGTTTAGAAAGCCAAAAAGAATCCCATTCAAAAGTCTGAGGTAATTTTCAAAGATAAATTTAGTAGGAAGGATGACAAAACAAGAACCAGAAAATGAGTCTCTTCCATCATGGAAAACTTCTCTAGCATATGAAGGCAAATCAAAGCCAATCAAAATCAACAGAAGGACACTTGCCTCAATAGGGCTTGTATCAGACATCATCATGGTGTTGCTGGTTTAAGGGCAGATGGGTTCCTCGGCCCCTCCAAACCCAGACATTTGAATGTTAACCTGTATGTCTGGGACTACATAAGGAAGTCCAGGTAGAGTGAGAAATGCAGTACAAAATATGCCTCCAAAGCCATTGGGATGTTTTATGTAACTATAAGAGGGACTTTTCCACCCTGATCACTTTCTGGAGGAATAACAGTATCAGGCTGGCACAAGGAGTCACACAGAGAAGGATGAGGACAGTATGCCTGCTAGTGGGACAACAGTCTATTTCTGACCATTCTTGTACACAAAATCAGATCAACAATGCTTCTTCTGAAGGACAGGCATAGCAAACTGTGTAATTCCCTGTGGAAGTGGCAGTGGAAGCCTCACCATGTCATAAGTGCCTCAGCTATAAGATGATCTTGTTGTGCAATAAATTACCTACCTCTCTGACTTTAAATATCATATTTATTACAACAATAACAAAAGAGGCCCCAGGTAAAAATAAGTAAAAACCTCAGCTAATGTAACAGCAGCATAAAAATGGTCATCTGGCTGCATAAATTTTATATATATAAACATGTGAAGGGATTTACTTTTCATTTTAATTGGGTGGCCTGCTTATAGTATGGATGGTTGTTGGCAGTCTAAATTACAGCATAAAAAGATGTTTAATTTTATGCCACTATTAGTTTAGAGAGATTGTAGAAATGGTCTTCTGTAGCCTTTTGGCAGTTATTACTTCCATGCCCTTGAATGATTCTCAGAGCAGAAAAAAAAAAAAAGTCTTGCTAACTCCAAAAATTTTGCTCTTAGTGAAACCCAGGGTCGATCTTTTAGATGCACTCAGTGTCAGTATAGCTTCCCTTGTACAGGGCAGCAAAATGCAGACATGTCGCACCTTAATGGAGACTGGCACTCTACAGCTTGCAGAAAGGGATGTGGCTCTCAGACTGCCTTAGACTGTGGGTGGGCCATATTGCCCTCTGGAAGTGTCCTTTCCCTGGATGACAAATGGAGCAGAGCCCAGCACTGAGCTGTTCTTTGAAATATCTGACTTTGAGTTAGTTGAACTTGGAAAAACTATTGCACAGTTCCTTTTCCAGTGTCAGCTCACAGTGCATTTTGACTTTCATGCAGCAGATTCTTGACTTCTAAGCAACATTTCACTAACCCTGATGAATGTTAATTCCATCTCTTGTTGGCAGCAATGGATGGATATCCTCTGTCTTGCTGGCAGCTGCCACAAACACTGAGAGAACTGCAGAGGATGCAGTAGGACCTAAACAGTAAGAACTTCTTGTGACCATCCTGTGGCATTGACTTCAGGATAAGCACTGAGAGTGGAGATACATTTCTCAGCCTTCACCCTCATACTATAAGTATCTGAGCTTTGGTATCTGCCTCTGCAAGAAGCACAGCTCAGCTGCCCAGTTTGTCCCATGCTTGGGTTACTTCCTCCCAACAGCATTTGAAATTCCCACCAACTTCAGTAGATGAAGGAAGAGCTGGGGGGGTTGTTCCAAGCATATTAAGGGATTGCCTGCTGGCTCATTGCAGTTGAATGCAGAAAATTAGTAAAAATATGAAGGAGCCAATAGAGTTCCACTGAAACACTGGTGTCCAGCAGACAGACGTACCCACACAATGGCGAGGTGAAAGGCAGCTTATTCTGGTTTTATTTTTGAACCTGCTTTTCATTCACAGTAATGCAGAACACCAGAGCAGCAGCAATTCTCTCTCTGAAAAACACTAAGGAAAAACAGGCAGGGTTGTAGCTCAGGATGGGGAAACCCAGCTTGTTCCTGGAAGACCTGCACAAACAACCTACATTTCAGCTCAATCCACACATGTAGATTCTTTGCTCTTGGTCTCAGTGCAATTTCTGCCACTCCTCTCTCGTTTGTACCCTTGTTTCTCTCACCAGGGACTAGGTAAGAAAGTGGTTTTACAGACTTGCACCTTGGAAACAGTTTACCTGCCTCCTCTGGTGAAACCACAGTGTCAGTTGCTCCTGAGATGTGGGACATCTCTATGGGATCCGAAAGTATGTGCACAACTGTGAGGAGAAGGAAGGAGAACTTCCCCACACCATCCCATGTTAAGCTGACCTAAACCGCTTGATGCCGTGACCCTACCCCTGTGTCTGGTGCTGACAGTGGTCTGTCTGCTCAGGGGTTTGCACCACTCTCCCTCTACCTGTGCACACATAGGGCTGTGTACTGGACAGAAACTGCATCTGGGGAGCGGCTCCCACAAGGATGGATAACGACAGAGACATGAGACATCTGTTTTGCTTTTGTAAGCAGTTTGGAAACATGTGCAGCATTCCAGATGAAGGAGAGGAGAGACAACCCAGAGGACAATGCAGACTGGCTTTGTGGTTAGAATACTGACTGGAGCAGTTAGGAGACCTATATTCTAATTCCTGCTCTGACACCGATTCACTGTGCAATTTCAGGTGAAGTCACTGGCCTGCGCCTTTGTTATTCCAGTTGTAATAATATTTACATCAGAGGGGAGTTAGGAGGCTTATTCAGTTAATGCGTGCAAAACGTTTTGATATCCTCCGACGGCCGAGGCCTGAGGCAGGCTTTCTGGCCAGGTTGCAAGCCGCTCCCCTTCAGCATCCCCATTCCCTGTCCCTCATCCCCCATCCCCCATCCCGCCCGGCACGGGAGCACGGCCAGGTGACAGACACCTCACGCCGCAGCCCCCTGCCTCTCCAGGCGCTCCCCTCCCCAAACACGGCATCCCTCAGCCGATGGTGACTCCCAGAGGCTGGTGCCAGGGAGGAGTGCTCCCCACCGTCCCCTCCCGACTCTGCTGCAAAAACCGTGATTTCTCTGGGTGCTGCTTGTGTCTCAGCATTCGGTTTTAAAGGGAGTTGCTAGAAAACCCTTGCCTTGCCTTGCCTTGCCTTGCCTTGCCTTGCCTTGCCTT